>CM034155.1:579583322-579705105 GCA_019776745.2 Taxus chinensis | reverse complement strand
TTTCCTATTTCAATAATTCAAACTTTTGCTTAAGAGAAGCTGTATTAAATCAATAAGTGTTTTTTTTTTTGCCAAAGATCAAATGGAAAGTGAAAACATTTTAAAATAAGTTATATAGGATTATACAATTTTCAATAAGATAAATTCATTATGATAATATCATACCAACTATGGGTAGTTATTACCTCACGTACATTACAGAACATTAGTTTCACTTATTATGCTTAAGGCACTCATCCGATGGAAAAGAACTTTTCGATCGTTTAAGTAATTATTACAAGTAACTCTAATTTTTTTGGCATCTGCTCCAAATTGAAGAGATTTGATGACATGAACACCAACTACAACCACCTGTTTCATTTCAGCCATGGAGAGATTGGTGACTGTAAAAATATTTTTACAAGTTTATTTTTTGGGCTTTCTTTTCTACCACTATGATGGAAATCCATATTTAGAGGTTATAAATAAATAGGGGAAGCATTTTAGACATTTTCCTAACCTCAAATATGTCCTCCAACGTGGAAAGACAAATTTTCCCTGATTGTATACACTACTATCCTGTCGCAATTTTCCAATTTCGCAAGTGGTAATCAGAAAAATGGAGTCCATCCTTGACTGTAAGGGGAAAAAAGAGAACTTCTTCGTGAATCCTTGGATAAGGAAAGTTCTTAATGGATATAAAGTTAGTTCACAATTTCATTTTCATGTGATAGTTATGCATTATATTTGTAAATGTTGATTTCTTATAATGTAATGGAGAAGATTGAAGATGGATATATAGATAAGAAAATATAGAATGAAATTAATATTGGAAAATAATTGAATTTCATGATACCTTCATGATATTATAAAATAAGAGTTCAACAAATACCGAGTTAGGATATATAGATAGTGTTTGTAGTCTATAATATAACGAATCTTTCAAGAATTTTGTTGAATAGTTCATGTCTTGTGCATGTGTCCACATATTGCAAACATATCTACCATGGCACTTGTAACTCCAAACTTGGATAAAAGTCCTTTTTCCGCATGCTTTGGTGCATGTCCATATGTTGTTATAAAGATCTTAGGTCGATATATGCTAAGAATATGCTAGAATAAAGGTGAACTGATCTACTTGAATTTTCTCTCTGTGACCTTGTGTACATGATATATCATCAAATGAAATGTGACAAAACAATTAATGCATAGAATGAAATCTCTGAAACAAATTTACACAATAATCTTTTTCAATATAATATAATATTCTTCTTTATACATATATTAAAACCACACTGCTTTATCAATCGTCTAAGATATTACAAATATATATAGGAGTACATTTTCCTATTATCTAGGAAACCTCCTATAACTTCTCCAGCTATTATTGATGAGTTGTTAATACAACTCTCAACGTACTCCTCGATTAGTGTTATTGTTACTCACGTAACAATACACACTCTAAACAATAATATCATAAACAACTCATAATATGAGTTGTTATTACAACTCAATTAATTTACCCAATGTAAATATTATATTTCCTAATATTTCCCCCCTTAATGTTTACATGGTACAACATATCTCATTCGCTGATTGTAGTGTGCCACCTCTGTGTGCTCATGATCAATCTTCACAACTGTGTAACATTGGGCTTGCACAAAACTCACACATGTGCCAATTTACATTTCTTCCACTGATGGCTTTCTTTGGCTTCTACCAACAACCTTACCAAATTGGTTTTGCAGGTGTACCAATAACCTTTCACAATTGGTTTTGCAAGTTTACCAAAAAACCTTTCACAATTATTTTCTTCCCTCCCGCACTGTAAAACACTTTATTTTTCTAGACGTCGGGTAACACCAAAAATGTGTCTGTAAGTCAAAAAAAATATTTTTAAGAATTTTACAATTTTTGACCCTGACTCATGATGACAACCTAGAATCACCTATTTGATAACAAGAAATAAACAAAAAATAACACTTAAGACTAAAATAAGACGACATCAATGATGGAAACTATGTTGACAATAACAAAATCCAATTAAAGATTGGATTTTCACGAATTTTCACACTTTTGACACAATTTTGATGACTACAAGACTTTTGACATTGATACTACGACCAAATTGACTTTACCTTCAATACAATGACAAATGACAATTCACAAAGACACAAAGATTTGATTGAGCTATTTGATCTAAACAAAAAACCTAATAAAAATTTAAAAGATATAATCAACCTCTTATTCACTTTAAACAATAACTAATCCGTACACACTATTAAACCAAACTTAAAACATAAGACTAGACTCACACGACTTGGAAAAAAGGCCAAATGCATGCTAAATGCAAGTAGAATCGTGGAACGTTTCAATAAGCTTTGATTGTGTGGATTCTCTCTCTTCTTATTTGTTTTTTTTTCGGTGGAGCTATGACATGTCCAACAGAAAAGAGTACAGAAAGGTGGTTTGAACGCACAAAAGTCTACTAAATTTTAGACTGCAAATCCTTCGTTGGAGTGTTAAGCTATAATGTTGAACTGATTTCTTCGGGTGGATCTCAAAAACTATTCACCAATCAGTGAATTGCATGTATGAAGCTATAGAACCATGAGGAAAAGTAATTAAATGAAGAAATGTGTTGATAGGTTGGAAACTTCCGAGGGGTCTAGGAGCTCTTCCAAAAAATATGGAATTGTTATAGGATTGAAAACAGATTTCGAATATATAGGAAACACACGAAGTGACAGCCGTTGCACAAATTTTGAAGAATGATCAGGTGCTAGAACTGCACATCTACTGCAACAGATTATGTTGAGCACATATTTTAGATTCCCAACTCATAGGAATATGGCGCTTATATACTGTCCCTCCTAAAAAAAAAAATACCATACATTGATATATGGGTTACTCAGATTTTCACATCCACAATGCACGGATCAACAATGGCCTGTACGCATATGCCTTCAGCTATATAGCAGGGACCGTAACATCACTCTGATGCCAAATGAAATCTCTGAAATATATTTACACAATAATATTTTTCAATATAATATAATATTCTTCACTATACATATATTAAAACCACACTGCATTATCAATGATCTGGGATACTATAAATATATATAGGAGTACATTTTCCTATTATCTAGGAAACCTCCTATAACTTCTCCAACTATTATTGATGAGTTGTTAATACAACTCTCAACATACTCCTAGATTAGTGTTATTGTTACTCATGTAACAATACACACTCTAAACAATAATATCATAAACACCTTGTTATATGAGTTGTTATTACAACTCAATCAATTTACCCAATGTAAATATTGTATTTCCTAACATAGAACCAACTGCATCATATTAGTCACCAAATTCTTTCCCAAATTCAGCATATAAAATATAGTCTTTATTTTAAAAACCAAAGTATCTCATCACCCCAAAAAAACCATATATATTTATTCTTTTGATATGTCTAGCTTTCGAGGGACAATGTGTAATGTTTGGCCACTATAAAAATGTTAGGTTCAACTTTCGAATGTAAACCCATTAATTTAAATATTCTACATTAAATGATAAAATATGAGTGATGGATAGGAGGCATCAAATAAAGAAAAAAAATCAAGTTGTCTAATAGTATTTGGCATCACATTAAATTGGTATCAATTTAATTACAAATTGGTTGTGATAAGGGAGTTTATTTGGGAAGGGATATTAGTGCTTAATTCTTATCTAATTTAAACAAGTCAATGTTTACATTTCTTTGTAAATGAGTTTTTCTTGTTTATGTGGAAAACCACTAATTGTGAATTTAAAGTACAACTTCCATGCATTTTCTTTTAAATCTCCCTTTATTTATGTTTGAATGTCATCTAGCTTTTTGGTTTTGTGAAAGTAATCAACAACAAATTTGAAAAAAATTGGAAATAGTGAAAAACAATTGAACTCAAGCATTTTATGGATAGCTCTACACTTCTCCCTACGACCCTCTCTAAATATTTCAGATAGAACAAGTCAATAAATACCACTATCTGTATCTTTACTCCCACAAATGGTTTTCTTGTAATGGAAAAGGATTTGAGGGCTTTTAAAATATGAAGCATGTAGGTATCGAATTAAGTTTGCGTAAGAATATCTTTGATCTTGTTTAGGGTGTTTTCTTCTTGGGCCCAAGTGTTATTTCACCATAACCATATTCTATGTAAATCTCTTCCAGTTAAAGGTTTCATGATCTAGAGTTTTAGTATATGTGGGGTTTCTAATTTAGGGTTTTATTTGTATATAATTTTGAGCTTTTCTACAAAAAATTTATATACAACATTATAATATTTGCTAAGTATTAATTAATTGCACTGATAAGGCTACAAGTAACACCATTGCATGATCATTATCATACTCTTGGCTGCTCCACAATATGTATTTTGGAGGAATTGAGAAACTTGTGTTAAAAATTTGTTTTCAATTACCATCCAATCAAAAATTACATCTTTTTGAAGACCACCAAATTTCAATATGTATTTAAAATTCCTGGAGCAATATCCTTACTTAACATTATACCTTCTATTGTTGTTTCCTGGGAAGTCAAGACTATCATCTCCTGTAAAGTGTGGGGTTCACCAATTGGATAGTATGGCAAAAATGGCACACGTACCAACACTTAAAGCAAGAAGAAAGGAGGATTCAAGACTACTATCACTCAACCTGTCATAAATATTACACCCTACTTTGATAGCACCTCCACTACTACTTTACTCAACACTTCTTATATCCAAAACGAAAATTTCATTCAAGGGGTATCAAATGTATTCAAGTTTATTGTAAATAAAATTGGCCAAAAAAGTCTACTGCTCAAGATATAAAATATGCAAATGTACAGCAGTCTTCATGTATTCATCTTTATTTCAAATCTCATGATATAAGATTTGCAAATGTATATGTAGGAATTTGTAATAAATTTGAAATGTACACATAGAACCTTTCAATGTAATGTTTTGTTTATATTCATACACTTCCACTATCAATCACACCTCATATCAACATGTTATCGAAAATATAAAAATGACTCATGCAACCACCGCAATCAACTATCCAAAGTGGTATCAAATGTATTCATGTTTAGTCCCACAAATATATGCCAAAAAAGGCTGCCACTCATGATATAAAATTTTCAAATGTATGGAAGTTGTACAATGGAAAAGTGACAAATGAGAATGGGAATCTACAAGTAACTCTTCCTCACACCCAACCTCCCGAGGTCGTGCCGAGACAGCCGGTGGGGATGGAATATACGTGGGGTACAGGAGAACTAGTTAGGTAATCGTATGTCTTCGACACACACTAATGGAGTCTGTGAATCTAAGGTGAAGAAGGCCCTCCTAACTTGAGTTGGTGTGATAGATCATTCGGCGAGGATGACTTCTCAAAGGATGCAATCAATATCGAGCTCTGGTGTAATCCGATCTATAGGTTGTGGTATACATGGAAAATGACTTGGGATAGTTTTTTGTATGTCTCCAGACAGGGTCATAAGATGGATGATGGATATATAGTGGATTCTATGGGCAATTCTCTAATCTAGTCCAGAAATCCTTAGCTTGGTTAGCTGCTATATCTAATAAGGATAATTTTGTGATAATATCTGGTGGAAGTGGAGAGGATCTAAACACCAACATCCGTAAACCCGTGTCAATGTTTGATTGATTTGTAGGTCCGTTGGGTTGTGGGACCTGTGGATCACAACCATAAGTTCGTGGTCATTGTGGGCCTCCTATGGTCATGCGTGGAATTAATTCATAATCCCTACTATCTAGTAGTCGTATGCCTTTTTCGGCCTCTATATTTAGGACTAAAAGTTGTGCAATCTTCTCAGAGTACCTTACAGGCATTCTGGCAACTTGAATTCTTAGGCCAGTGTCTATGTCAATGATAATATCTCCTACATCTGGCTGCAGGATCAAAGGATCACAATTGAATGCTTGCTCTCTTTCAAGCCCTTCTACATTCATGAAGGTATCTATTTAGGGTAATCTGTAGTTTGGCTAGTTTATCCAAAACGTGTGTGCTTGGTCATCTTCTATGTTTAATCCTCTTAACTGTGAGCTAATCTGTTGTAGGTCTGTTGTTGTTCAGAAGACTTGGATTCTAAGATTCTAATCTATATCAGTTATTGTTGTAACAAGACTGGGTTGAGGCATGATTGGCTCGAATACGTATTCTCTAGGCTCCCTCGGTCTCGTGATTGTCATACGAAAGAAAAATATAAATCTAACTAATAGTAAAATGAAATAATTATACGAAGTATATCCACAGCATATATAAAATTAAACTAAACTAATTATGTATTTTTTTTGATAAACTATTCAACAAAATTGAAAGAGCAATTATTTAATATATCTAGAAATTGACAACTAAACTAATAACAAAATTAAAGAAAACAAAGCAGCCGAGTATAGCTACTTGCCTATGCAGTTGCAAATCTATTCTAAATAGCCGAATAACTGATCTAATCTATTTGAAAGACTCTCGATCCTACCTCAGAAGTGAGGAGTGAATCATAGTTTCTCAGAAACTATCAATCCCCACAGCTTCCCCAGCAATATCGAAAGTGAGATTAACTGAAATGAAATGATTCACTATTCTATTTGATATGAATTAACTAGAAATTTTGCTAGCTTGAACCTAGATTTTATAGAATAGTGGCGAATCCGGTTGTGTGTGGCTTTGTCCCCTCAGTATGGTCTCCTCATTCCTTCATGCTCTCGTAAATCCAGAAAAGCGTGTGATGTTAGCATCAACAAAAATTGGTATCGGAACAATGGCATCTTTGGATTCAGACTGAATACAATGTGAGTAGGAGAGGGATAGCGCAAGAGAAAAAAGCTTGGCCTATGCAATTTCTAGTGGGATTTATTGCGAATCATGCAACACAAAACGTCCAGAACCTGAAACTATCCTTTTTGACAAACAAAACCTGCAACTCTAATGGGATTTGACTTAAAATGGAACTATCCTACCTCAGTTGACTATATAAAACAGTAACAATACTTCCACAAGAAGATTATGTGGCTTCAACAGCAAAACAACACTAACTATGCATGCAACAAATGAAAAATATGAATTCCTAAGAACTGAAAGAGTAAATTCTGAAATGAGAGAGTGAGAGGCAAAATTTGAGGGGCCATTTTCTTGAAAATCAACCAACTATTTATAGAATTCCCATTTACCCAAAGGTGAAAACCAATTTAAACTATTTTACCAAAAATAATGCAAAAACACTATTCCAAGGAACCGAAATCATAAATACGAGCAAATGTGGTGAAAAAAGATGGTAAACGTTGAAATTTACATGAGTCGCGATAAAAGGAACATTTTGGAAAAACGCGTGAAGGACCGTCGCCCTTCCTTGGTGGCGGTCACGAGACCACCGCCCAAGCAGGGCGGCGATTTCATCATTAAAGACCAAAAAGAAAAGAAAAAGAGTGGGGAAGGGAAAGAAAATCATGCAGGGGCTAAGCGGGGCATGCGGGATGTTAATGTACACTTGGAGAGATTTTCTAGATTCCAAACACCTTGTAAGGAGACCTGTATCATCATTGGGGCACGTGTGACATTGTTCTGAAGGCACAGTACCTTTCAATTTTGGGTACGTACAGATGTCTTCATTTATTCATGTATAGGTCAAATAAAATAGTCCGCAAAAAGCTACCACTCATTATATAAGATTTGAAAATGTATATGTATGAATTTCTAACAAATTTGAAATGTAGAGATAGAACCTTAAAATGTAATGCTTCATCTATATTTCTACACTTACAATATCAATCACACCCCTTATCAATGTCAACTACAAAAGTGATAACTATCCCTCTAAATCAAATAACATATACCGTGCGGTGTTCACATTACATTGTACACATGTGATTGCTAGTATAAATATATGTCTACTTTTAAATTAAAATGTATACGTGTATGTATGTATGATTAATTTTTTAATTTTTTTTTATATATTTATATATAGAAAAAAATAAATTAAAACGAACTTTTTTTATAGAACAATATTAAGTAATTATTTGAAGTTTTGATCTTTCACAATTTTGCATGTTACATTGATTAATAATTGCATTGAAAAATGATATCAATCTAGTCATATTAGGTTCCCAAACTCTACTTTAAGGATAAGATATTACAATGGACAAAGTTAAAATAATAATTTCTATGTATTTAGTCAAATGGATGTTAAAAATAAGGTTTAAAATAGTCAAATTCAAGATTTGAAATTTCCTTACAAGTATAAAATAAATGTCAAATTTAAAATCAAACATTAATTATTTTATTTTTATTCACAAACTAAGAGTTGTTGGGTCCCTTACTCATTTATATTATATCTAAAATGGGTTAAAATACATAAACCAACCTTGGAATTGTGTGCTCTAATATGTCACCAACCTTGATATGTCAATAGGAACTAGGCAAGAGAGTATGGGGGCAAAATATTCCATCTAGACACACAACCTTAATATATTTTTCTCCTAATGAAGCAAAGCTTTCCATGATTTCGATTATAATGGCAAGAATAATTTCCCTAAATACCTCATTTCCCATCTACATTTCCCATTGGGATATGATCTTTTAATGGCTTAGTATGTTCACCTCTTAATATCAAAAGGGAATTCAAGATCTTTTATTTGGAATTGTGCTCTCTAATATGTCACCAACCTTTCAATTTGCATATAGGACTTCATAGTTTTGATATGAACCTCCCACCACAACATTTTGATTGAAATAAGTTGCAGTTTAAATAGCGATTAAGTCATATTTGAGTCACTTTAAGTCTACATATAGTTTTATTTCAAAATTCAACCAGCTACCCTAAGGTAGAATTTTAAGTCATGAAAATGACATAGACTGCTACGCCCTTAACCTATTGCTTGTATTAGGATATCATGAGTAGCCAACTTGTGGCTTACCATATCATTTTATTATATCATTTATACTTTTTCTCGCTTAATAAGTCGGCCTTAGTGATGGCCATAGCATATGAATAGTATATATAGGGGATTATACGTAGTGTTTCATTATCATTTGAGCATTTGAGTCTTATTATATGGTTAGGAGGTTGCCCCCTCGAAGTGGCGAAGCTATTCTAATTTCATATTGAGATCATTATTCTAAAATATTGTGTTATTTTGTGTTATATTGTTTCTCTTAATTTGAATTATACAAGTAATTTCATTACAAGTGGTATTAGAGCTGCGATCTAGGCCAAAATTAGGGCAAAAACCTTAATTTTTTCTTTCCACCACATATTGCGAACCAGAGCAAATTGGTAGGAGATATTTTTACCAGAGTTGTGAAAATTTTATACTTTTTTGATTTATTTTTCAAAAGTAATTACAAATTTGGGGTTTTTCATAAAATCGCTCCCTTGGGTGAAAATTGTGGAAAATTTTCTAGTTCTTTACATTTTCAGAAAGATCTCAAAAAAATAGTATTAGTATCTTCTCTGTGTTTTTTCCTATTCAACCGAAATTATATCAAAACCCTAAATCCTAAGGTTTGACATCCTAGCGGGGCCTTCCACAAGAGCAAAAAAGAATCTAGTTACTCCGAGTAAAACCCGAGATAAAGATGGGGTAGTGATTGAAGAGATGGAGTTAGAAGGGATAAATACAAATTCCTCATTACTAGGGTTTACCTTAGTTGATCATAAGGTGAGCCAACTTGAGTATGAGTTGCGAAATGTACAATCTGAGATGGCCTCTAAAAGAGACATAGCCCAAATCAATCATTGGTTGGATGATATCATGCAACATGTAAAGGGTAACCAATATGGCCCAAATCTGGCCCATGTCAACCAAGGAGGACCTTCAGTTCAAAATCATGGAAAAACTAACCATATTGGATCACTTTTCCAATCCAATCAGAATCCAATTTATTCGCAACCACAGAACATGATGCCAAAAGTGGATATGCACAAATTTGATGGTAAGTATCCTCTAAATTGAATAAATCAAATGGATAACTTCTTTGAGTTACATCAAACACCATCAGGACAAAAGGTGACATTGGTATCGATGGTTATGTGCTCAAAGGCAAAGAATGGTCTACGTGTCACTTGGACAATTTTTACTGAGGAGTTGCAATTGCACTATAGTTCCAGTGTTTCAGAGAACTAATTTAGTTAATTAGAAAAGTTACGGAAAACAAGATCAGTCAAAGATTATATGTATCAATTCCAAAACCTATCCTTAAGGGTGGAGAATATTCTAGAAGAAAATCTGAATGACCTATTTCTTGGGAGTCTTAAGGACCACATCAAGCATGAGGTATGTATGTTTAATCCACTCAAGCTTTCTGATTCTATTATCATGGCATGTCGTGTAAAGGAAAAAGTTCTTTGTAGTAGGAGGCCACCTTTCATTAACACTAGAGACCGTAGTATCTCTTCCCCTTCATTTGTTAGGCCAATTAGACTGAATCCTCAACAAATGGAAAAAAAGAGAGAAAAAGGATTATGTTTTAACTGTGATAGCAAATATGGACCGGGACATAAACGTGTTGAGAAGAATTTGTTCTATATTGATGGAGGTAATGAGGATGAAGAGGAAGCTGAAATTATAGGAGACGCTGAGGAACCAGTAGAAGATGAAGTAGAGGATCACCAACCTACAATGTCTTTCCATGCATTTTCAGGTATTAGTACTCCTCAAACACTCAAGGTTTTTGGCTATCTCAAAAAATAGAAGGTGGCAGTTTTGATTGACTCGGGGAGTACTCATAACTTCATAAATAATAAGTTAGCTACCCGCCTCAATTGTTTTATTTACCCAGCTCCATAAATGAAAGTTATGATTACAGATGATGGGACATTCAAGTGCATAGGAAAGTGCCATAATATCAAGCTTTCCATGGGAGACTACATGTTAGACTCACCTATGTTTGCTATTTCTATGGGAGGGGTAGATATTGCTGTGGGTGTCCAATGATTCACAACCTTAGGTACTATAGAGATGAATTTCCAAGAATTGTTCATGCAATTTCATTCAGATGGAAGGAAAATGCAATTGAATGGGATGGTAGCTAAGTCTCCATAGATTATTACCTCTCATCAGATGCAGAAGGTTCTCATAAAAGGAGTGGATGGCTTTATAGCAAAGCTATTTTCCATAGAAGTACAAAATACAGTGTCTTCAATGCCACCCAATCTTCAGAAGATTGTGGATGCTCACTCATCTATTTTTGATGCAATTCCAAAGGGACTACCACCAGTTAGGGATCATGATCATGCCATTCAGTTGATTCCAGGGAGCCAAACACCTAACATCAGACCATACAGATACTCATATTCCCAGAAAAGTGAGATCGAGAAAATGGTGGAGGAAATGTTGAAGGCAGGTATCATCAGGGATAGCCAGAGTGCATATTCTTCACCAGTGGTCATGGTACGTAAGAAGGATGAAACATGGAGGATGTGTCCAAATTACCGAGAACTCAACAAGTACACCATCAAAGATAAGTTTCCTATTCTAGTAATTGATGATTTACTTGATGAATTTCATGTTGCTGTTTATTTCACAAAATTAGATCTTCGTTCGAGGTACCATCAAATTAGGATAAAAGAGGAAGATGTTCATAAAACGTCTTTCAGGACTCATGAGGGCCATTATGATTTTTTGGTAATTTCTTTTGGTCTTACAAATGCCCCCCCAACCTTTCAAAGCTTGATGAACACTATATTTAGGCCATTTTTAAGGAAATTTGTATTAGTTTTCTTTGATGACATATTGATTTACAGTAAGACATGGGAAGAACACTTACAACATGTAAATAAAGTGTTGGAAGTTTTGGAGAAACATACTCTGTATGCAAATCCATCCAAATGTTCTTTTCATGTACAAGAGGTAGAGTACTTGGGTCATATTGTATCCCATGAAGGTGTCAAAGTTGATCCTCAAAAGATCAAAGCTATGGTGGAATGGTCAAGGCCCAAAAATCTCAAAAATCTTCATGGGTTCCTAGGACTAACAGGTTACTACAGAAGATTTTTACGGGGATATGGTAGAATAGAAACCCCACTCACTACATTGCTAAAGAAGGATGCCTTCCATTGGATAGATGTAGCCACTAAATCCTTTGAGCAGTTGAAGGAAGCCATGTGCAACACCCCAGTTTTGGCTACTCCCAACTTCTCAAAAACCTTCATTGTTGAATATGACGCTTCAGGATCAGGATTGGGAGTAGTTCTAATGCAGGAAGGAAAAGATCTGCTTAAACTTTTCTATGAGAAAGAAATGATGGCTATTCTTCATGCGGTCAAGCAATGGAGGCCCTATCTCATGGGTAGACACTTCAAGGTAAAAACTGATCATGATAGTCTCAAATAGTTTTTGGAGCAAAGGATATCATCTGAGGAACAAAAAAAGTGGGTAACAAAAATGTTGGGTTATGACTTTGAAATATTATACAAAAAGGGTAAAGAAAATGTAGTAGCTGATGCATTGTCCAGAAGGGATACATCTGCAGATGCCTTACTATGTGGAATGTCCATGTTGACGGCTGATTGGGTGGATGAAGCAACATTGGAATGGAATCAAGATAAGGGTACACAATCTCTAATACAAAATATCAAGCAAGGATCTATGACATCTAACAAAGTTGAGTGGAAAGGTAATGCCCTATGGTACAAGGATAGGTTATACTTGAGTAAAGATTCTTAGTTGAAGCATAAGATTCTTGCAGAGCTACATGCCTCACCTTTTGGAGGAAACTCTGGGTTTTTAAAGACATATCATAGAATAAAAAGAGAATTATTTTAGGAAGGACTCAAGGGGGATGTAAAAAAATTTGTATCAGAGTGTTTTTTGTGTGAACAGAACAAAGGGGAAACAATTAAGACACCAGGTTTGTTGCAACCCTTACCAATTCCTAACCAGAGATGGGAGGAGGTATCCATGGATTTCATCACTGGATTACCTTGTTTAGAGGGTAAGAATGTTATTTTCGTGATTATGGATAGGCTCAAAAAATATGCCCATTTTTGTGCCATATCACATCCATTTGTAGCTAGTAAAGTCGCAGCTATTTTTTTGGAGACAGTTCAAAGGCTACATGGAACCCCAAAGATAATTGTAAGTGATCGTGATCCTATTTTCACAAGTAATTTATGGACAAAATTATTTTCATGTTCGGGTACTCAGCTAGCTCATAGTTCATCTTATCATCCTTGAACAAATGGGCAAACAAAAGTGGTAAACAAATGCTTAGAGGGGTATCTATGTTGTTTTGTATCAGATAAGCAGGAAAGGTGGATTAAATGGCTACCACTGGCAGAATGGTGGTATAACACACCTTTTCATACCTCTTCTCAAATGACCCCATTTTTAGCATTATATGGTTACCATCCACCTTCTATCACTTCCTCCTTGAGGGTGAAAACTAAGGTCAGAGATGTTGAGGAACACATTCAACATCAACAACAGGTTTTGGCTAGTTTCAAGGAGAATTTAGCATTAGCACAAAACAGGATGAAATAACAAGAAGATCAACACTGTAGTGAAAGAAATTTTGAAATTAGTGACTGGGTTTTTGTACGTCTCCAGCCTTACAAACATATGTCCCTAAAGCAACAGAAAAAGGAAAACAAACTTTCTCCTAAATATTATGGCCCTTACTAGGTTCTACAGAAAATTGGTAGTGTTGCTTATAAACTAGAGTTGCCTCCATCTTCACACATACACCCAGTATTCCATGTTTCATAACTAAAGAAGGTTATTGGAAAGAAATTTGAATCCTAGACAGAGTTACCAGAACTTGATGAGGAAGGAAGAATCATTTTGGAGCCAGAGAAGATTCTACAAACACGTACTAAGAGGTTGAGAACCAAAGACATTAAGGAATATCTGATCAAGTGGAAGAATCTGAGCATAGAAGACACCATGTGGGAGGATGAAGGTTTTCTTCAGCAACATTCAGGATTATTCAACATTGAGGAAAACGTTGGTTTGAAGGGGAAGGGCATGCTATGCCCTTAGCCTATTGCTTGTATTAGGATATGAGTAGCCGACTTGTGGCTTACCATATCATTTTATTATATCATTTATACTTTATCTTACTTAATAGGTCGGCCTTGGTGATGGCCATAGCATATGAATAGTATATATAGGGGATTATAGGTAGTATTTCATTATCATTTGATCATTTGAGTCTTATTATATGGTTAGGAGGTTGCCCCCTCGAAGTGGCGAAGCTATTCTAATTGCATATTGAGATAATTATTCTGAAATATTGTATTATTTGGTGTTCTATTGTTTCTCTTAATTTGAATTATACAAGTACTTTCATTACATAGACTGCAACTTTAAATGACATAAATTATAATGTCACACTAAATTCAGGTTAATGTCCCATTTTAAGATGCCTCGATGTCCCACCCTATTCTCATCCTAAATTGAGATGTTGCTTCAAATGCGACTAAATTCATGACTTTATTTTGACTTCTAGTACTCGACTTAATAAGCTTCTTCATATTCATATTTTCTTCAACCCTAAGTGCAATGTAAAAATGAAACTATGTGCAACTGTAAATCCGAGTTAATTATTACCCTAATTGTAACTTGAATTGTGACACTATCTCTCACTTAAATTTTTCCACTACATCCATCTTAAATTGTGATACATTATTTGACATACAATGGGAATTTAGTCTGACTACAATTATGACTTAATTCTATCATTATTGATGAATTTATTATGACTAAATTGTGACTTAATTATGAATTTAATTGTAACTTAAGTCCAACTTGTTTTGGGACTTTAATCATTACAATAATATTAAAAAAAAATGTTTTTGAATATCATTTATTAATCATAAAATCATGTTATTATATTATATAATTTTTTGCTATAAAATTTTGATGTCAATGTCCATTTCGACGATATACTTAAAAAATGAAAATTATGTTAAGTAGTAAATTGAATTGGAGCATATATTAAAAATATTTTAACAAAATTGAATAAAAACATTTGAAAACTTAAGGAAACAATGATAAATTAGACATGATAATCAAACCACTCCTAGTAAATTGAAAGTCTTGATAATATAATACTAAAATAGTTATACAGTCATAATATCATGATTAATCCCATACAATATTTGGGTCAACATCTCTATAAAAATTGTCATAATATTCAACATTGACCCTATACATTCTTCATTTCTCCTTATTTCTCATCTTTTCTATGTTCCTAAGTAGCGTCACCCTCAACTATAGTATCATTAAAACTTCCACAACCCTATCTAATGTCCAAATTCCCACAGGATCCACTATATGAAGCATCTACTTACTGAGAACCCCAATAGTATGCAACTTCCATTTGTTTCACAAAATATATTCGTATTTACTCTCAAGGGTGATATTGTGTGTCCATATATAAAATAAAAATAAACCAATGTTAAAAATCTCATTAAAAAAATAACACACAAAAATAATTAAAAATATATTATATAATAAATTTTAATAGTGTACTAGTTATAGATAAGGTACAGACTATGTAGAAGTTTAGGTAGGTATACTCCTACTTCCTAAAAAAAAATAATGCCAATCGTGCTTATGATCACAATCAATAATGTCATAAAACCTTATACAAATTTGCCATACTCTCAATTAAAATATGATTTCCAAGAAAGCGATATTACATTTCTCTTATAAGTCTAGAAAAACTCAAAATAATACTATTCTCAAATTAGATGGATCATATTATCACAAAAAATTCATAATCATATTAGTATCGGTTAACCACATTTAATGCAATGAAGGAAGAAAAAATCCATAAGATTCGGTTAAGTGATATTTTGGGACAATCAAATTTACCAATATTTCCCTTTACATTATATATTTAATACCACCTTAAACCATAATCCTACTAAAATGTAATTTTATAGTCGAAAAATGAAATGGAAATTTACTGATGAATTTTTCTCCCTATTTAGAAAAAAAAAGTCTCATAATGCTGATAGACAAATCAAAGGATTAGTACCCCCCACACACACAAAATCCATGTAATAGATAAATGAGGATGAAACAATGATTTGTTTCACATCTATTTAATAATCAACATGAGGGGGATACTTAGAAGAAAATAATAACTATCCTAAGCATATTAGAAGGATTTGAGAACTGATTCCATTATCTCTCTAATAAGTTTACTAGATATTATACTTCACAGTACCTTGAGCTCCCTAATGTAATCACTAACCCAATACATTCCCCATATCGATTCATAGTCTGAGCACAATGCTATCACTTCTAATATTTTTCACATCAAAATCCTATCTACCAAAATATGAGCTAAGGGATTTCAACAATAAATTCCAAAAAACTTGTTCTCTCAATAATTAATTTATCAACATTACAATTCGTGAATTAGCATTTTATTTTTCTCTTATTTTAGTAATCTTTTTCCATTTATAGGATAGGTTTGCATTCATGATTTTATGATTCTACCATTAATGATTTAGATATAGGATGGATTTTAAAAAAAATTGGTAATGCTAATTGGTTATTTAGATAGAGTCGCCAACAAGAAAACCTTCTTATTTTCCATTTTTTTGGGTAACACATGCATGAATACTTTGATCAACCTAAAATTTGAAGGATCTTATCTTAAGATATTTGAATAGTCATTTTTAACAAGTAAATGGCGAAGGGTAGAGCCTAATCCCCTAAAAAAATTTCAAGGTGCTACTCCACTCAAGAGGAATCGTTAAAATAATATGCCACCACAATCCTAACTCAATAAAAGTTATAATTAGGAATAAAAATAGTATGCCTTTCAAAATTAAGTGGGATTGTGAGTTATGTTATAACTAGACTAATTTTAGGCTTACAAAAATAATCATGCATAAGGTTGAATTTTAACCCATACACATGTGAAGTAATAAAAAACAATGCCACCATAGGTTACGATACCCAAGTGTTCCCAATGTGAACTTACAAAGAGGGGTGTGTACTTCCTTGTCTATTATAAGTGGATGTCTCTACTACATGTATACCAAGTAGTTAGAACCACTATTTGCACTCCAAGATGCAGAGTGACTCAACATATTATATGAAGAAAAAAGGTTCTAAATAGTACAAATATACAAATACAAAAATAAAGGTACACCCTTAAGGGAAAAACTAAATTGACCAATAATGAATATTTTTAGGCTGAAAATTTAGATTTGAAACCTACATTTGATATGGTGGTCTTGGGGGTAGAGTGTGAAGTAGGTAATGAGCAAACATTTCCTTATCAATGGGAAAAGTTAGTTTGTAGCATGGAGTGTTCTAGAATATTTTTTTTGTGCATATGGGTTTTTAAAAACCTATGAAGACGAAGAAGAAATAAAATAAATATTTAACTCCACCTCCAAATACATCTCCTAGATACATGAAGAATTCCTAGATATCAATGCCAACAAAATAACCTTTATGGAAAATTATATTGGAGAAGATAGAAGGTGGTAGTGAAGAAGACTAATATCTACACAAATTTATGGAGAAGAGATCCTACATTGAAGGATGGGTCAATGGTATAATTATGTGGATACCCTAGTTACAAAAAAAATAATGTCCGCTGATGTACCTGATGGAGATAAGGAAAGTGATGGGGATAGTTATGTCAAACCATATGATGAAATAAATAGAAATATTATGCAGGATAAAATAATTGAATATCTCTTAGAAGGAAGTGGATGAGTTAGTTAAGATGTCTATGCACTTCATTTTTTATGTTTGTTAATTGTATGCATTGTGTAGGGGGTGCTAATGCTTTTTACTCCTAAATAGGTGTCTTGAGATGCCTATTAGGATTGGTGTATGATTGGAATTGGTTATGTCAGTTAAACCACAAAATTTGAGATATGTCACTATTACGTCATAGTTCCCTTACATTTTCCTCATTTCTTCCTTTTGTTCAAACATTTTAGCTTTCATGTTTACTTGTCCCATTATGTCCACTTATTTACACTTATTGCACACTCTTATCTCTATTGTCAGCCATCATGTACCATTTTTCATTATCCCCATTTATTTTTTGGCTTTCGTTCGTCATTGTTCTACACCTCATGACCTTAGCTCTCCCTGAAGGCCAATACCATCGCACATGGGTGGTGGGGTCAAGTTTTATTTTTACCATGGATGATGTCATATCCCATGGTAAATCACGTTTGGTATATATGTTTGACCAAAATTGTTGTAATTAATCAATAATATTTAAATCATATCAAATCACTATAATTGTTTTCACATTGGACACTTGTGGATATTTTTATACCTAATTTATATACTTTATATTTTATAGCTTATCATTTCACATTTTGGTCACCATGGTGAGTTAGGATAGGAGGTATTATACTTGAGCTTTCCCCTTCTCCACCCATCATGATTTTATATTGATGATGTTTTCTCTATGGATGATCATGAATTAGTAACCACACTATAGGTGTAGTCACAAAATCATCCACTTTAGACATTTATTTATCCTGGTCTCATGTTACTATTTAGAAGGTTCTTGAGTGAGGAAAGTGCTAATTAACCCCTATATTTTGGCCATCTTGTTTTATATTATTTTGTCATTACCAACATCTTGCACACATATTACCAATCATGTTCTATCATCCTATGTCACATTAGCCTTGACTAGGGCACCCATGGGTGCCCCAGTCCTTTTTCCACTTTCTCGCCACTTTTTGGGATATTTCTAGCCATTTGAGGCCTTTATCTTTCTTGGGGTCCACCTTTTCGGGGTTAATTACGAAATTAGATCAAGATAATCCTATAAATATAAAGTTATGAGACCATAACAAGGGACCGAGCATCACTTACTATTATCACTCCATCTAGAGTTGCATCCATCTATTGCATTGGAGATCACTTGCATCCACATAGCTCCATCACAAGGCACAAGGCTAGGACATATGCATCACACTTCATAGGGGGAGGTATTATATTCTATTCCATGCACACATACTATTACATTTTCTACATTTAGCTATTGCTCGCTACTTCACAAAGTGTGACTGGCGTAAGAGCACCTAGGGCACATCATGCACACACTCATCGGAACTACATTTGGGTATAAAATGTAGTGCAACGCTCAATTAGGAATCCCACTATTGTGGAAGCTGAGGCTAGTCTGAATAATTCATTATGTATTTTTCTTTTTTTAGAGTTTGATGTTTGTTTTAGGGACTTGCAGATCTTTCTTTCATCTTGGATTATTGGTGAAACCTGGTATAGGACAACGAAGTTGATGTGATGAACAACGAGGGTTTTGGACCATCTGCTGAAATAGTGAAGATCATTTTTAAAGCTTTCACACATACTAGGGTGCCCAAACTGTAGACTAGAGCACCTGTGGGTGCCCCAGTCCTTCTCTAGGTGCTCCAGTCTAACCATATACTCCAGATCCACTCTTTTCGAAGATCCTACACATTCGTGCCTTCTCCTTGATTTTCTAGTCACACATGTGATACAATCCCATAACTTCATCAAATCAGCAAGTTCCTTTCTTTTCCTTCTTTCACATTAAGGTTAGAATTTTCTTTTGCATAGTTACTTAGATCATTTACATACTTCATTTTGTTGCATTTATTTACTTTATTATAGTTGTTCATAGCTTAGATTATCTATCCCCTTACTACATTAGTTAGTCCATTTTTAGTTAATCATTTTGGTGAACCCATCCTTCAGAATATTTTTCCTTAGTATCCACTACAACCCCTTCTGGATAGAGATACTTTTTCTCTATCTCCAATAATTTTGCAGTTTGATAGTTTTGGTTGTGCCTTTATTGACACTTCAGCTAAATTTTCTAGTTATTGACCATTCCCTTCATTTATTCATTTTCCATCTTCTGACATAGATCATGAAGCTCTAGGTGACACTATTTTTGCATATATGTCGTACCATCGATCCTACTATTTTAGAACAATTCCTAGATGAGGCTACACAAGCACAATTTACTCAACTTGATCACATACTAACATCTCCAACTCTTACTAAATTTCTAGATGCTTCTTATTTAGCCTCACCTGTTAGTTCTCTAGCATTGCATGTTGATGATCCTCTCGATACAATATTTTTTTCTACATCTTTATCTGATACTATAGAGCCACAAGCTATTGACGCTTCACTTTATTTCATCTAGATTAGACGCTTCACTTTATTTCATCTAGATTATAGAGGAATTTATCCTCCACTTTCATATCCACATGATATTTTTCATAGCACTATCCATGAATCACCCCCATATATCTATTCTTCTTCTCCTATAATTTTATCTCCTCTCATTCCACCATTAATTATTATTAGTTCATCTTGTATCGTAGTTACATCTCTATCAGTCACCTCGTTTCCTAAGGATGATTTTGATGCTAGTCCTACCATCGCTATGGATATTTCATCTACATCATTTATTATAGATTCTTTAGCACCTACTCCCAATGTACCTTTAACATAAAAATATCCTCTACCATCTCTTGACAGCCCTATGATCACTCACAATGAGAATTTACAACCTCTTACTACATTATTGTGATCTTCCACTATTCCTTGACAAGATATTATCCCTCTCATGCATGACATAGGTCAGTCACAATCTCATGTCCAGTCTCTAATTCTAGTCGGTATGGTTTAATATGATTCTATTGAAAATAACTCACTACATGGTAACCCTATTCCTATGAAGATTCATTGAAAATAACTCACTACATGGTAACCCTATTCCTATGAAGATTCATAGTTTGGATTTTCTGAAATTCACTTTCTTTGATTGTACTGGTGATCGTCGCACTCATCTTCTACATTTACACATGGTTATGACCTCTTCTTCTAGTGATAGATTATTACTCAAGGCCTTTCGACATAGTCTTACCACTGTGGCATTACATTGTTACACTCCTCTCCCCTTTTGGTCTATCAGTACTTATAATGACATTAAGGATGATGTCCTACATCATTTCATCCTCAATGGCCCTCGAGTTACTCATGACTACCTATCTAATTTACATCAGAGATTTATCTAAATCACTACACAACATTCCATTACATGACCATCTCCAAATGATACATCTAAATGGGCTCCAAAGACTTTTCTTTTTGTATCTATTAAGAACCATGCCACTATCTCTAGTGTTCCTTCTTCATCCATTCAAGATCCTCCTAAGAAACCACCTACCACTATCTAACACATCACATTTGATGTTTCTCAAATGAAAATATACCTCTAGCTCACATACTCTAGAATCGACCATGCAATCGCATCGATTTGACTAGTCCTACACATCATTATAGGCCTATTCATCATACATTCTATCTACACACTCAGTATACATCATCACATCAATTTATTCTCACATGGATAATCATCACCTTTTCATTCAATATTGGCTCTAGATCTCCATCACTGACAATCGCATCGTTTGACTAGTTCCTACGACATCCATCCTATATCCATCCTATTCATCAAACATTTATTACATCTTCAGTATACACCACCACATCAAAAATTTCACTATACCATCATGGATATTCATCACCATGTTCCTATTCACTTTCTTCCTCATATACATCGAGTCACATGACCTTCATCCTTCACTCTTCATTGGTTATTTACTCATTTCTATATCCATACCTTGGGGGGCATAGCATGTTCATACACCGCCACAAAAAATTTTCACTCATAGCATCACTATTAGATCTTTCTATCCTATCATACATTCATATCCTCGCATAGGCATACTCATCGAGTACATTCTAGGCATCATCCTTCACTCTCAATGACACACTCTTGTGCTTCGATTTCTATAATTGACTTGTTGAGGGCTTACCACACATGAAACCCACCGCACTCAATTTCACCATAGCATATTCCTACATCTATGTGTCATTATCATACATTCATTTCCTCGCATAGGCATACTCATCACACATGTCTAGCATCATCATTACATATTGTATATCATTCTAGTGCTTCGATTACATAATTGATTCTAGAGGGCATTTCCATCATCCTAAATACTACATTACTATTCTATCTACATACATGCCTACTTCCTACATTATGTCTCATACACCATTATATTCTTACATTTTCTCTAACACTACCACATCATTACATATTCTACCCCATCACATAGTTGAATTTTATCCTTACATATGAGTCTAGCATTTCATCATCCTCTGTGCACTGCATTCACTACTCTGATGATGCTACTTTACATTCCACGGTTTACAGTCATTCTATACATATTATATTACAAATAAACATGGAAACACTTACCATTCATCACATGTTTACTTATTCAACCTTTCATCATAGTTGACAATTTATCCTTACATATAGTGATTTGTCAATTTATGCTGCAATGCATTACACTACTGTGATGATGCACTTTATATTCCTCGGTATACAGTCAACTACCAGGGTTTACAAATAAAATGGACCACTCCTCATTCATCATAGTGATATACGATTAGTCATAAATTTCATCACTTTTTCAATCCTAGACTAGTGACATTACAATTTATGAATTAAGGATAATTATCTTTATTATTTGTTTATAGCGGTATACACCTTAGGTTACATCACCACTCCTCATTTTATAGTCATATACGATTAGTCATAAATCATCACTTTTTCATTCATTTAGTAGCTATATAGAATTAAGGATAAATCATCACTCGTTCATTCAGCAAGTCATGATATACGCTTTGGCTATAGGTTTCATGCATAAATTTTCTATGTCTCATATCATCAACCTGTCGATGCGTAATCGCAAACACCCATGAATGTCTTTAACTTGATGATTTAAACCTCTCAATGTGATAGCATAACATGGAGCTTTTCCCAAAGTGTGGGACTTCAAAATTGGGAAATATCTCCGGGTGAAGGCCAGTTCCTATTCCTCTGTTTTGATGCACACAAATCGTATAAGATCTACTATAAAACCTACTCTAACTTGCCAAGGATACTAGGTTAAAAGATGCATGAAATTACACATAAACTAACAAAGGTGATGCACCAAAGGAATCTTAAACACCTTCTTTACCTTTAAACATAAACCATTAAACCTTGTAATACAACCACCATGCATAGATAACAAATATTGCAAAGAGATATCAAAGAGATGCAATGAACACAAGGGAGGGTTTGAAATAATCCATAGAAATGTATTAAACCTTGTAATACAACCACCATGCATAGATAACAAATATTGCAATGAGATATCTAGAGAGATGCAATGAACACAAGGGAGGGTTTGAAATAATCCATAGAAATGTATTATTGTTTCAAAAAATTGATACATTACACTACAATGGCAAAGAGGAAAAAATTATATTAGACATTGAAGGGGAATTTTGAACTCCACAAACACACTTGCAGACAAGAGAAGAAGGGAGGGTACAAAGAAAAGTTATCCAACCTTTTGAAAAACACCCCTCACAATATATAGGATGAATGGTAGAAAGGAGATAGAATAATTCGAATTATGGATTTAACCAGTGCCCAAAAATTCATTGAATTCACCTTCCATAATGATGGGTTCTACTAAAAAACCCATGATTTGATGTACTATTCCTTTTTGGGAAAGAAACGAAGCCCATACCTTCATTATTATGGTAGGTGAGAAACCTGGAACGTCCTCTAAAATGGCAGACTGTATTTCTTCACCTGGAATAATGTAGTTGAGTAGAAGATGCTGAGAACTTTCCAAAAAGTCATTTTTTTTTGGAGTCCAAATGGCAGACTGTATTTCTTCATTTTGAATAATGTAGTTGAGTAGAAGATGCTGAGAACTTTCCAAAAAGTCCTTTATTTTTTGGAGTCCAAAATGAACGTAACCTACAAAATCCCAAAATGTGGACTTTTGGAAATTTCAATTTTGAAGATTGAAACACTATTCATTTGCCAATTTTTCTTGAGAGTTCCAAAACTCTGAAACCCAAAAGTCTGAAATTTTAGAATTAGAATTCATAATTTCAGACATCTTGACTTAGGACCCACAACATTGTTCAATCCGCTTGAGTGCCTTGAGAGTTCTCAAAATCTGAAATTTCATACTTTCAAGCTATAGAACTCTTTTCCTTGGCAAGACCTCCAAAACCCCGAATTCTAAAAGTCTAAATTTTTCAACTTTCATACTTCAGGATTTCAAAACTTTTCCCTTATTTTTTTCCCATTTGGCCACCAAAACCTTTGAAATCCTGAAACCTGAAATTCTAAATTTTCAGACTTTTTTGATCCCTTTTCACCCACCGAAATGCCAAAATGCTCCATCTACGAAGTCTAAAAATTTTAGACTTCGGAGCTTCTTAAATGCTCCATCTACGAAGTCTGAAAATTTTAGACTTCGGAGCTTCTTATTTTCCAAAAATTCTTTGTAATTTTCTCGGCCCATTCCTTTCTCAGACAACCTCGAAATGTAAGCTCCCGTGACTGAATCAACTCCTCTATTTTTGGTACGTGTAAGTTCTTTTTTGTCTAATTTTTCCTGAGGAGAAAAATTAGATGACATAACCTACACATACACATTCATCACATAACATTAGACACATCATTCAATACTCGATCATTTCGCGATGACACACTCTTGTTTACTCTCGTTTTCTCTTGTTTGCAAGATTTTCCTTATGTTTGATGTGCACACTTTTTTTTTGTGGCCATGATGGCCTTGCGTGTATTGCGATATCAGGAGTGATGTCCCATGTTTTTAACTCACTTTGTGAAACTTTTTTATCTTTTTACATTTTTACCTTACTTTTCTTGGTAGCTTACACACTATTTGCGTAGCTTTTGATTGTTTTCTATATACATGTTTGTTTACACTTGTCTTTATCTAGTGTTCTTATTTTTGCATTCCTTGGTTTCTACCAAAAAAAAATTAGCGTTATAGCGTTCATGTGGTTGGTCCTATTTTGGGGTTGCATTTCTCCTATCAACAACTTTGCATGTTCCCCCAAAGAGGGGGCACATCATTTGCAGGTTTTTACATACTAACACGGAGATTCTACATTGGTTTGGTTCAATTATATTAAGCGAGTGGGTTTAGACCAGTCTATGAACCCCATATATAGTGGATTTTATAGGACATGATGTCCTTAGCATTTTGGGAAGTAATTACAGGCTTGGAGGTTATAATGGGTGTGCCTCTCTACACTTCTTTGGCTAGTGGATTTGGATAGCCCAAAATACCAGGATGATATAAAGATATCCACATACATTCAGGGAAGCAATTAGAGATTGGAGGACAAAAATAGTTTCCTGCCTACACTTCTTTGGCCTATGACATGAGATGTAACAAAAAACTCTTAGGAAAGGATACCCTTCTAACCTCTCTTTCTCGACATGGATCAGGTGCACATGTTTCATTTACATTTACATATTTTACATTTACATGATTTCATATACATGTTTATTTTAGTTTGCATTTTTATGCATACATACATCCATATTTGAATACTTGATTATTTTATCCTTCTAAGTTTGGTTGTATGAGAAACAAGCATTCAAATGGGGGCACAAAAAAAAAATCAACAACAACAACAATTCACAATAGCACATGCTTTACTAACCATGCAAGTAAATTATACACCATATAAGCTACACACACATTCAACCGTAGATTCACTCTCATCACTATATCTTTGTGCATTTTTCATATTTAGTTTCCGCGCTCCTCCATATTTTTTTTCATTCCACACTATGTCTAGTCCTTTAGCATGCCTTCTTCATCACTCTACACCAGCATTAAGTACGCATCTCTATCTACTTTATGTTACCGAGCTTTCTACTCACCAACATAAAATGGGGGAAAACTATAGTCACAAAATCATGCACCTTATACATTTATTTATCACAATATCATACTACTATTTAGAGGGTTCTCGAGTGAAGAAAGTACTAATTAACCCATTTCTTTTGGCCATCTTGTTTTATTTTATTTCATCATTACTGACCTCTTACACCCATATTCCCAATTAGCTTCTGTCATCCCAAGTCATTTTATCCTCGACTGGGGTACCTAGATTAATACTTAGATGCCTGTGGGTGCCTTGGTCCCACCAGGGGTGCCTCGATTCTTTTTCCACTTTCCTACCACTTTTTGTGCTCTTTCTAGCCATTTTAGGCCTTTATCTTTCATGCAGTCAGCCTTTTCCAGGTTAATTATGAAATTAGATCAAGAGAACCCTATAAATATAAAGTTATGAGACCATAATGAGGGACCTAGCATCACATACTACTATCACTGTATCTAGAGTTGCATCCATCTATTACATTGGAGATCACTTACATCCACATAGCTCAATCACAAGACACAAGGCTAGGACATATGCATCACACTTCATAGGGGGAGGGGTTTTATTCTATTCCATGCACACATACTATTACATTTTCTACATTTAGCTATTGCTCGCTAATTCAAAAAGTACAACTGACATAAGGTCACCTAGGGCACGTCATGCACACACTCACTAAAACTACATTTGGGTCTGAAATGTAGTGCAAAACTCAGTTAGTAAGCCCACTATTGGGGCATGTGAGGTTAGTCTGACCCATTCATTTTGCATCTTTCTTTTTTAGGGTTTTGATATTTTTTTGGTATTTTGCAGGTTTTTCTCTCATATTAGATTATTCGCGACATCTGGCATGGGACAAAGAATCTGATGCGACACACAGGGAAGGTTCCAGATCATCTCCCAACCTTATGAAGACCAATTTTAGAGCTTTTTCGTAGACCATGGTACCTAGATTATATACCAGATGCCCACAGGTGCCCCAGTCCCTCTCTAGGCACTCGAGTCCAGCTAGATCCTCCAGATTCACCCTTTTCGATACTTCTACATAATCGTTCATGCTTCCTAATTTTTTGGTCACATATGTGACATAGTTCAATTATTTCATCGAATCAGCTGAGTTATGTCCTCTTCCTTTCTTGCACATTATGGCTATCATTTTATTTTACATAATTGTTTAGCTTACTTGTATACTTCCTTTACTATATCTATTTACTTTATCATAGTTTTTCATAGCTTAGATTAACTATCCCCTTGACTACATTAGTTTAGTTAATTTTAGTTAATCAATGGGTAAGTATTTATAACCCTTCTTTATCCTTTGTTTATTTTTATATATATATATATATGATATGTCATTCATTGTTATGCATTAGGGTATATGCATGTTTACTTTGATCTATTGATTTGTCTTATTAAATTATTCCCCTTATCTTTATCCATCCCTATTGATTTATTCATATTATGAATCCTAGTAGGGTACATATCTTTACCTTATATATATTCCTTAGAAACATATATCTACCTTAAGGTTATGATTACTATCCTATCAAAATACGACACTACTGGTCCTTGAGCACGTCAAGTATCCACATATCATGTGGAGGCCTAAATTTTATCCACCAAAATTTGAAACCTATTAGGGGATCCATCTTGGCATGTCATACATTTTGGTGAACTTGAAGTGAATATAACTCTATCGTAGGTTAGATTATATTTTCTCCTCCTTTTGAATTTTTCAATTTTCCTTATGTGAAATTTTTTCCCATGCTTGACCCTTCCTATGCATAATTCCTTATGACCTTACACCAACAAAATCTATGAAAATATTTACATTTTCAATTCCATATTTTTATCTTTTCCTCCTTGAATTATTCTACCTTGACACCATCGATCCCTTTACAACCCTTGTGCATGATTAATCCCATAAAAAAAACCTATCCAAAACTTCTTAAACCTAAAAAAAAATCATAATGGAATATTTAGTCAATGGTTCCAATACCTCTTCTATCACACAATATGCTTACAATGGGAATAATCATAAATATCATACTCTTCCTAAGTTATTTCCTCATTACATTGACTTTTCACTATAGGATTTGCCAGCACAAAGAAATCATTGCCCCTCAATCAAAACATTCATCCTAGATTTAACATTCACAATTCTTTTTTTTTTTTTACATAAGACCAATTATAATATGAAAATATTACTAAGTTTGATTATCCTCATTCCATACAAAAATTTCTTCAAATTTTCCCAATCCCATAGGAGAATCACTTGATATGTTGCAAATATGCATCAAAGATTATCTTTATAGAAATTTGGATTCAAACATTAAGCATTCTGAAAGAAAATAATTTTTTTGATCCAACCAATAATACCCTCCTTCCACTAATGATCTTACTCAACTCATTATATAACTTATTGATCGCTTAAGTTAACAACAAAGTATGACTATAAATCAGTTCTTAAAAATGAAAAATAATCTATCTCGACTTATTATCCAACCATAAATAATCTCTTGGGGCATGAAAAAACCAAGTACACTCCCCTTATATCCTATTTGGTATCAATTGTGCACCTATTTCCCAATCTTCCATTCATAACAAGGTCCTTCGATACATTTAAAGATATTCTCTTTCTACACATAGCTTCCATAGACCTTGGAAGGATCACACCTTCCATCGCTTATGATGGCTTTACTAAACCTTCCATTCACATTAACGCCTTTGGAAAGCTTTACAAGGATTAGGTCAAATTTAACTCTTATGCCACTCTAGACACAAAAATTCGATATCCTTACCTTTGTTTCCCGCATCCACTTCTTTCACCATGGTCTTATCTAGATCTATTTTATTTTAATTCATTCCTTTAATTGAAATTCACATCCCCTTATCTATTAACTTATCACTTTTAATTTTAATTAATATTCATTTAATCATTTTCTAATCATCATCTCATTAGCTAATTACCTCTAATTATCTTTCATTTCTCCTCCCTAGGTTTTTTATCATCCCTAACTACTTAGTTCCATATCCCTATGCTTTTTCTAGATTTTATTTAATCCATCTTTATCTCCCACCTACCCATATCACTTCCCTAGGAAACCCTAACCCGCCTACATGCTTTAAAACACCCATCCTAATCCATAAAACACTCATATCTCGAATAAATCACCCTTCTACCATCCAAGGGACAATTCCCCGCAGTTAGCGGTGACACGCCCGGGATCAAGGAACCCCAGGGTGCCTAAGTACAAGCCTGGGCACCCCAGTTTAGGCTAAAATGACAAGAGAGTCCCAAAGCAGACTGAGCATGTATCTGATAATGTGTGGAAATGACAAAATAAAAGTAAAATAAATTGCTAAAAGATGGTATTAATTACTACTTTCTTCACTCAAGAATATTTTATATAGTAGTATGAAAACCGGGCTAAATAATGTCTAATGTGCATGATTTTTTTACTAAACCTACAAGAGCATTTTCAAGTATAGTTCCAAAGACATAGAACTCCCAAGTTCTTATCAACCTCTTCATCCAATTTACATACCAAATCACTTTTGTATATGTATATATACCCTCTTGTGTTTTATGTTATTATTTCATCTTTTTATCATCATTTACTATATTAATAGTTGTATTCTAGATTGCATGGTTAATATGGATTCATTTATTCAAAATAAAATACTTGTAACATTCTTGCATCATTTAATAAGTAAGAAAAGAACTCATATCAAGCTCTCTCTAATTAGATTTAGGGTGTAAACAATTAACACCATAGTAATTATCTAGTACTAGAAAAAACATTTAAAATACTAGGACTTACATAACTTACATATCATTATTGTTTAAATTATGAAAACCAAATAATTTTCCATTTCATAACATTTATATAAGTTATTAAATCTAAAGTATAGTTGTGTGTGTGAAATAAATAATTATTAATTACATTGATTGGTATAACTTAGATTGGAAGTGAAGAAGGATGAGTGAAAGTGAATTATAGCATGAAATGCTAATGAAAATTTCTGATCTTGAATTCGATGTTTATCTGACCATCATATGGTAGTTTTTCATTCTTTTTTAGAGTAGTAATTGAAAATTCATGATACCTTTGGCACTAAGTGAAGTTATGAGCCATTTTTTTTAAAAATACTTTTGAACATACCCAATATAATTGTGTTGCACCTAGATCAAGGCCATCTATCATCATCCAACATAAAATTTACAAATAAGGTGACAGAGTAGTTAATCAATGTGGAGGCCTTCAATATTGTGCAAAACTATGTCACAAATATGAGGTAAATGCATCAAAATTGATGTACATATTGGTGTGTAGTTATTACACCCATTTAAACATTTGACAATGGCAACAAGTGGTGGAATGTGATGGTGTCACCACATAAGTGAATTTCAAACTAAAATATGACATTCATTTGACTTTAAATTTGACTTTAAATTTACCATCATAAGTGAATTTCAAACTAAAATATGACATTCATTTGACTATCACTCGTTAAAAAATTATCTTGGAGATTTGTAATATCTTGGTCATATAGGAAAATTTTGGACCCATTTTTTCCCAAAAATATTGTATTATAACCAACACAATAGTAGAATTGGATTCATGTCATTTTTCACTTATTAATGGAAAGGAGTTTGGAATCATTTTGATATAAGAATTTTTTATTTTAAAAAATAAAAAACCTTAAAATTGATATCTATCTATTTCAAATAGATATATTTAAGATAATATCATATTGCCTTAATATTTAATATATTTATATTATTAACAATTTAACATTAAACTACAAGTAATATTGATAAATTCTATAGTAGAAATGAATATATGTTCATTATTTCTACATTAATCTACACTTTTTAATGTTAAGATAATCAACATAAATATATTATTTTATTACGTTGAAGGCATTACATTAAGTTAGATAAAGCGAGAAGTATCTAACATAATGGCAGTGGAAAAATTAATCTTAACTATTGACAATTTCCGCAGTACCAACATTCTCTGAGGGATCACCACCATCCACGTTTACTTTTTTCGGTTTTTTATTTTCATTTGGGTTATTCTCAATCCACGATTAAACTTGCATGGTGAGATTTGATTTCAATATTCATAAGATTTCCTGTGTATTGGTGGCTCTGTCTCCTTTGTATATATATATACCCTCATGTGTTTTATGATATTGTTTCATCTTTCTATCATCATTTACTATATTACTAGTTGTATTCTAGATTGCATGGTTAATATGGATTCATTTATTCAAAATAAAATACTTGTAACATTCTTGCATCATTTAATAAGTAAGAAAAGAACTCATATCAAGCTCTCTCCTCTTAGATTTAGGGTGTAAACAATTAACACCATAGTAATTATCTAGTACCACAAAAAAACATTTAAACTACTAGGAATTACATATCATTGTTGTTTCAAATTATGAAAACCAAATAATCTTCCATTTCATAACATTTATATAAGTTATTAAATCTAAAGTATTGTGTGTGTGAAATAAATAATTATTAATTACATTGATTGGTATAACTTAGAATGGAAGTGAAGAAGGCTGAGTGAGAGTGAGTAATAGTGTGAAATGCCAACGAAAATGTTTGATTTTGAATTTGATGTTTATTTAACCATCACATGGTAGTTTTTCATTCTTTTTTGGAGCAACAATTGAAAATTCATGATACCTTTGGCACTAAGTGAAGTTATGAGCCATTTTTTTTAGAAATGTTTTTGAACATACCCAATAGAATTGTATTGCACCTAGATCAAGGCCATCTATCACCATCCAACATAAAATTTACAAAACTATGTCACAAATCTGAGGTAAATGGGTTAAAATTGATGTACAAATTGGTGTGTAGTTATTACACGCATTTAAACATTTGACAATGGCAACAAGTGGTGGAATGTGATGGTGGCTTCGTCTCCTTTAGGGGGATTGCAGGATTCTTGAAGGAAATAAGGGGGTCTGTTCGAATTCGCAGTCGCACAGTCTCATTGAAAATACAATCTTCCAGACTGCTGCAACTTTACAGGATTTTCATATATTTCTCAAGTCCCCTGTAAATTGCCCGTGGCACCCCCTTCTAACTTTAATTTACCTATATTTATCTGAACATAGATTTCCTTGAAAACAATAAAATTTCATCCAGATTTTTCTCAGTTGCAAATACATCGCAGTTGATTTCGCATTTAAGACAATCTAAACGTCCTGTTATTGAATTTTGCCCTGAATTACGTCTTAATAGCACGGTATTGTTGAATTTTTCTTTCAATGTACCAGTTTTGATTGCAGACGTTTCGGATCTACTCTTCAGAACTAAACTCGAAATGTAGGATATCAAATGGGAATAAAACACTGTTTTGCTCAACAAACGTCAAGAAAAATAAAAAATTGCCATAGTATTGCTAAAATTCTCCGTTTTATATAACAGCTATGAGGGAAATTAGACATCCAAATAGTACAATTTATAATTTTGAAGAAAACAAGACATCCTGATGCGCCTAAAATTTAAATTTGTTCCGCCAAAAATTTCGCCGATTCAACAGTTTCAAATGGGGAAATTTTATGTGACAGTATTAAATTTTATAAATTTGCCATGCAAAATCGCTTAATGAATATCTAGGAAGGGAATGCGTACCATAATAGGAAGTGCCGCAGGGAGCCTTTCTGAAACCAAAATTCTTCGGATCATCCCCAGAAATAACAATAGTATTGTCATTCTGCAGCGAATGTCCACAGACTATTGTGGGATTATATGAAACGCGTTTTCTGGTGCCGCTAAAAGTATTCTGTCATATAACAGACACCCTGAAGCCTGTTTCCCTATTGACATGTTGCTTGGACAAAGGTGCCTGGTTCCCGTTTCCATAACTCTGCGTTTGTGCTCTTATGCGACCAGAGTCAATTAAAGGTTCTTTCAATTTAAGTTATTTTTTTCCCATCAAATAAATAAATAAAAACTACATATATTATTGTATTTTGGAATTTGTATAAGGATCAAAACACACTATTAATTTAGAGAAATTGATATACAAAAGTATTAAATATGTCCTATAAAATTATCAAATAAGTATGGGTAATAATCCATGTATGGAAAGAATAAATCACAAGAGGTTCTTAGAATGCAACAAATACAATTTTGGAAATAAGTGTGGTTAGTGGTCTTATTTACCAATATCAAGTATGTGATGGGACTTAAAACTAAACAAAACACCAATTTTTTGCAAACAATAAAAAAAATTATGTGGCTCCCATCATTTTGTGAAGAGTGGTATATGGACCAAACCTACTAATTCGTCCATAAAAAAGAGACATTTCCCCTAAAACATTAGGAATAGAGAGTTAAATAATTTTTTCCTTCAATTGTACTTGCCTCTACTAGTTACACCAGTGACATAAAAAATACATGAGGCTTTTCTGAGAAAAAATTACACACCTAAATTATCTAGAGCTACATTAGAGAAAGGGTAATAATACCAAGAAAATTGGATGAACTTAAATATATGCATATTTGATTTTTAGCTTACAAAAATATTATAGTCCATTTTTATGTGTATGCATGAAATTTATATCTCTATAATAATATCAATAAAAATGTTAATTGATATTGATTTTATGTAAAATATATATTAATATTAAGTTCTAATAATGAAAAAAAATAATGAAAAAAAATAGATTTAGAGCCCCCCCCCCCCCAGTGTTAGCGCCTTAGGTAGTTGCCTAGTCTACCTAGGGTTTAATCCCCCCTTGTCTACGGTCATTTCTAGAAAAAAATTGTTTGCAATATTCAGCCTCGTATGCATTGATTTATTAGGATTCGAACCCGCAACCTACAATCATGCCAATGAAAGGGGTGGGGATACTGTGAATGAAGTCAACACAATATTTTTGTGTGTTAGTGACATTCTCTCCCTGCTATCGTTGAAGATTTATTTTACCAATTTAAGATTTTGCCATTAGTCTTAGAAGGAAAATCAATGGCGCAGACTAAAAGTGTTGACATTAGACGGTGAAAACTTGTTTGACATGAACGAGCTATTTCCACTTCTGACACACTGTACCACATGGGAATCATCACACCACCGTTAATTCAATGGGACATTTCAAGAATCCACCAGTTGCCTTTCAGTGATTAATCATTAGTTGCCACGTATTATTCTTTCGCGCCCGAATAACTCATAGATGTCGCACATGCTAGGAAAATATGTGCTCGGAACGTGCTCGAGAGCAACTGGAGTGTGTCCATACGCGCTATGCAGTCGTCCCTCCTGCTACCTAGGTCGCCTCCTGAGGGATCCTTTATATCTTCGTTGGAGCTGTCAGTTTATGTTTAGTTTTCCATATATATCTTTGTTGACAGAGAATTGTCACTTAAATTTAAAAATTTCCAATTATATTTTAACAGTTGTTAAATTTTATGTGTTTGGCCTTGGCATGTTTTAGATCCATGTTCGTAAACAGGGCAGCTGAGCCCTCTAACGCCAATTAGGGGCATGCAACAAAGCACTATTTTTATACTGCATGTGCGGGGTTCTTCATTCATTGTTTGAAAAAAAAAGTGTCTTACAACTGTTCAAGTGGTAGTGTAGTTATTTGACACCATAGGTCAACTTGCGTCAAAATAATTCTTCTTCACCTCTCTTCCTGTGCTATTATTTATCTCCCTCAAATTTGAATCCTTCAAAAGATCCCTTCAAAATTTCCATCAAACATTCATAACACACCAACTATTTAAACGTGAGCCCCGAATACACTCAGAATTCGGATCAAGTATTTATATACCCATTAACCTAACCAAAAAACTAAAATAAAACTATAAATTATAAACTCTGTGAAGATGGAAGATGAAGAGTCCTTCCATAAGCCAAGGATAACCCCGGAGCATCAATCATCTCTTCCTACTCCTGCAAACAAACACATTACTCTTACAATCTTCTGCTTAGAAAATGGTGAAGGTGATTTTCTGCACTGGAATTTCCGCAGTCGCGGGTATTCTCACAAATGATTTATGCATTGGCCTTCTCTCCTGCATTAGAAATCCTCTGCCCTTCGCCATCGATTCAAATCCTCGACCTTTGACACCAATTTATATTTTTCGACTTTCGACGGATAAACATTGCAAGAGATTTATACTCCGACAACTGAGAAGGCTGCGAGTTTCAGGTCCACCCTTTTTAAAAGAAGGCGTTCCCCGTTTTATCAATGCGCTCAGGAGGGCATATACAGACCTCCATCATAACCTCGTTCTTCCTCATGAAAATGATGTGAAGGTCTCAAAACCTTTTGGCTTTCCCACCTTCCAGTTAACCATTCAACCATGCATGGGATTTTATAGAAATGTGAAGTTTTTGTTCAGTTTTGAAATTACAGAAAAGTACCCAACCCAGCCGCCCATAGTGAAGTGCAGCACCAAAGTTTTTCACCCCAATATATGCTCAGATGGCTCGGTGTTGTTAACAATTTCAGGAGAGGAATGGACAGAGGAGGACACGTTCAGTAGCGTTATATTTGAACTGGGTTGTATTTTGATGAAGCCGTGTACAGATGGGGCTTTCCATTAGGAATCCTCTTTATAGCCCCCTATTTCATTTTTCTCGAGTTGATATATAATATCTAGTTTTTTGTATACAAATGAGGGAGGACTTATTAGCTGCTTCGTTGTCCAATTATTCTGTCTTTAAGTTTTTAATATGCATTATGTGAAATGAAAATGTGTTCAATTTAACCATACCAATGACTTCCAATCAAATTTAAGCGCTGTCCTCGTGTAAACTTAGATTTTTAAATGTCGGGATTTAAGTGAAGGTTACAGTCGAACCCCTCTCCATAAGTCATTCGCATATAAGTACATTGAAAACAACTAGATATGATATATTCATTTACTCTTTTTGAAAAATGTGCAAGAAGTTGTTTATTGAGTCCCTATCCATGTTATCAATGCTATGTTTAAACTTTGGTAGGTGAATGTGAGTTCTTCTTACTTAACACATTCAGATTTCAATATTTCTAAAACCTGTCTTTCAATAGATCAATATGGTTTCTTCTTCAGGATTCCACACTTAATGTTTTAACTTCTTCTAGACCTTTGCTTCCAGAGGTGATGATTGATTGAAATTATTTTCGGCACCATGTAACGGTGTGTTTTTCTTTTGCTCAATCGTCATTCCCTCTGGTTTTAAGTTGGTTTGGAGAAAGAAAGATGGTTCCTCTAAGGAGGATTTTCTTTGGTATAATCATGGTAAATTTTATAATAGAGCCATCCCCTTCCCTTCTTCTCCTTGTACGTTGGATCCTTCAACTGCATCTACGGAGGAGACCCTTACAAAGGAAAAACATATTCTCGATGTTGCTATGGATCTTCTCCAACATGGTGTGAGGGATCCTGGTCTCAGGGCCTTCAGTCCCGTCTCTAAGACCCTCTCTCAAGATGTGACACACAAAGTTGTTGTGGTTTTACGGCTACACAAAAAGGGCATATATCCAGGCAAAAAAATTGAGGTTTGAAGCATCGGAAAATCTTAAAAGATGGCTTGTAATGGATGATGAAGGGACTCCTCTCTAGAAGAGGTAGAAGATTAGTTCTTGCACACCATTAACTTATGTCCCTCCTTTGTTTATTTTTAAGGGTTTTTTTTCACCCCCATCTTTTTGTGGATGTGAGATTTTTCATTTCTTCTCTTTTACTTCCAATTTGACAAGTTGTATCAGCTAAGTTCTATTCTCCTTGATATTGGTGTTGATCACTACTACAAGTCTATCAAGAGTGGCTATATTGGTTCTTTACTAGGTCTCATGGGTTAACTTTATTATGTAGTAACTTTTTGGGGACTTGGCCCTCTAGTGTATCCCAGAGTTAATTCAAAGCTCTAGTCAAAAGTGTTTCCCAATTCATAGATCTAGTCAAATGCGTTTCCCAATTCATAGCTCCAAGAGAATGTATTTTCCCTCAGTCATTTTTATTTTTATTTTTATTAGATGAAAAGTTTAAGGTGGATCCAATAAAGATAGAGGTAAATCCTCCCTTTTTTTAATATTTTGTTTTTGGATTATCAATTTGGTGAAAATTACTTCTTTTATAGAACCTTTAAGGTATTTTTTTATTTCATTTTGTTGGACTCAAATATGTGCTACTGCGATGCAGGTGATGCAGGGATAGAGATGACCCCGTGTCGTTTGCAGAATCCAACATAACGAAATCAAACACAAAGGTTTCTTCTATTTCTTCAATGACCTTTATGACATTTACATACAATCACTCTCATGGAGCTTACAAACTCTCTCTAATGGAGTATTTAGATTCTCTTGTTGTTTCCATAAGAACCTAAATTGGAATGTCTTCCTTTTGTACATTACCAACACATTCAACAACATCGGCTCAGTTGTCTTTTTGACGATTTTCTCCTTACTTGCCGACTCTATTAGGGATACCACTTGCTTCCCACTTTCTCACCTCGTTGGTTCCTTATAGACGCTTCCGGATCTTCCTGCTCAAATCTAAAATTGAATTCGAGCTCATGAATGTTCTCAACCAACTCTTTACCATGTGTTCATCCTTGATATGCCAAGTTAACCCGATTGTTAGGCTATTTTGATCGTTAAGTCTCCATCAGCTAACTTGATCAGACAATTTTGATGTCCTTGTCATTTTCTACCAACCACAAATTCTTTCATGCACTATTTGATTGTACTCCTTTGTTATGCCTCTTCACAGTTCTCCCGTGCACTCTAAGCTTCGAGTTTCATCTTTCTCTTTCTTCCACACACTACCTTTGGACTTCTGAGTCTTCCTTCGCACATCCACACGCCTTAGTCAAATCTAAGCTATTGTGTTATTCTCCCTTCATACTATTGTGCCTTTTGTGCACTTACTGCCATTGCGCACAACACTTGCAATATTTTTTTGTCTCTATCAACTATTCTTCATTTGTATTCTACTTTGCCTATCTTTACTATGCACTAGTATGCAACCTTGCTAATTTATATTACAAAAAGTCATCCTCAACTTCCGCGCAAACTTTCCCTTTCTCTGTTTCACTACCTCTTCCTTTCTACACATTCTCCAACCTTGTGCACACCAAACTTGGCCAAAAGTGTGTAGGATTGCCCTGAACCTTGTATGCCCCTGCATCATGCTTCATTTATAGAGTTTATCATTATGCCCATTTATGATAGATCTATATTACTAATAAAAATATATTTTTATTTAAATAAATGAATAATATTATTGTAATAAATAATAGATTACAATGGTTTCAAAAAAAGAGGCCAATTGATATACTTTGCCTTGAAAGAAACAAAAAGAAACTGACTAAAAAATGACTAAATAAGCGTAAAATACTAAACAAAAACAACAAAATAAATTCAATGTCTCCTTGAACAATGCAAGTTATTCTTCAAACTACAATCCTCCACACCAAAAGAAGGGGGAGCAATATATTAAGAATATAAACAATATTAAGTATTATGAATTACTCATTGTAAAGATGTAAACATGTTCTAATAATGGCTAAATTATAAACTACACTATTACATAATATAATTTTATTGTTAAATAATAAATTTTTATTAGAAACCACGTTCTTAAATAAAAAAAGAAATTACATTTGATATGTGTCTAAATGGGACGAAGCTTGGTATAAACACTTAAAAATGGCTTATAGGCACTTATTAGTTGTTATATTGCATGATTTTAAGATATTTGTGTGCATGTCGATTATTTATCAGAATTAAACAATATTTAAATGTGTATAATGAATTCTAATGGCCCTAGGGTATTCTCCCAACCACCTCTGAATGCATCTTTCTCTCTCTTAGTCATTTATCCACATAATGATCTTTATGTCTGGATTTTCCATTTGTAGTTGTTGAAGGACGTGGATGAATTTTTGTAGCATCTGCTCCAACATTTTTCTTTAGAGGATCATTTTTCCCAATATTGTCTGCCATTTGATATCTCCTGTAATGAGTAGTCAAATAATCTGAATGATCTTGTGTGGACCACCCAAGGTTCTTATATCCCAACCTCATTCTAGGAATCATACACTCTCAAGACAACTTCGATCTGATACCATTGATCCAAAACTTAGGGGTTTTGCGATTAAAGGACAAAATAAAAATTGTGCCATATGTAAACATTTAAAATATCTCTAAAATGAGATGTATTGCTCAGAAGATTGTGATTACAATAGTTATCTCTGCAAGGAGATGTGTGCCTTTCCCTTGTGGATTACATATACTTATAGATGACTTCTATAAATATGAACAGACATCTAGAAAAATGTCAAAGGTGACCAATCTCGAGGGGTATGAGGTGGTTCACCTTCCATGAATTATATATGTGACCATTTCATGAAATTACTATTTTTTGACAACACAACGAAAATTACATTTTGAGGCCTTCAAAAATAAATTTCAAGGGTCAAATTTCTCTAAACATAGTTCACACCCTTCACCATATTTTACAATTTCCAAGATTTTTGACAGTTTTTGAATAGAGTCAATCAAAGCTACGGTGTAAAATGTTTGACTCCCGGAAGTTGCCGCACTGGAATTGAAACCTTGGTTGTTGTCTGGATCACTACTTCACACTCATATGACCAACCAATGGAGGATCTTAATTATAAATTATTGTCTACGCATAGAGTATTTTATTGAAATTAATCAACCTTAAAATTGAAAAAAGGGTGTACAAAGTGCTACAAAAAGAAAGTATTGAGTTTGATTTCAAACTTAGAACCTATTGGATTTTGCCCATTTTTTATTTTGGCCACGTGAAGTGCAACTTGCACTCACATGAATAAAAATTTCAAGAATATAAAGTGAGCAAATATTATTCAGATAGGAAATATTTTAGCCATGGAATAGGTGAGGGAAATTCTTGTATTTAATTTAAAGATTATTATTTCTAGCTTTCCATTCATGTCTACATCTTATCTACCATATTAAAAATCGTCTAGTCGATGATCTTGATGTTGTTAAAAAAAGGGGGATACAAATTTCTATTACAAGAAAGCATGGGGTTGGGTTTCAAACTTGGAGCCTATAGAGTTTTCCCCAATATTTTTATGGCCAACATCTGCACAAGAAATCTATTATAGACTTGTGTATTACACGATATAATTTGATGGTTTTATTAGTAAAAAATCTCTCCTTTTAAATCAAAGAAAAATTTGGCATTGACAACATTAGAAACATATGGAGTCTTAGTTTAAAAATTTCGATGCAGAATACAATCTTATACTTCACGCTCATATGACTAGCCAATGGAGGAGTTCAATTATTGATTATTTTTTGCACATTAATTTTTTATTGAAATTAACCATGCTTAAAATCAAAACGGGCGTCTACAAAGTGTTACAACAAGCAAGTAATGGGTATGATTTTGAACGTGGAACCTATTGAATTTTCCCATTTTTTTATTTTTTCCCCTTGAAGCAAAACTTGTGTCAACATAAATAAACAAGATCAAAACTATAAAGTGGAGCACATATAACATATATTATTTGGGCATGAACAATCTTAGCATGGAATATGTGTCAGACATTCATGTATTTAATTTTCACATTTTTATTTCTAACATTCCATTCATGTGTACGTCTTATCTACCACATTAAACATTGTCCAATTGATGATCTTAATATGATAACAAATGATTGGAAAATAAAGTTACTTCTTTCCCATATGACTAACCATCTGAGGGGCTCAATATTTATTGACGAATGCTCGTGCATCCATTATTTCCCTATAATTACGTGAGCTTCAAATTGAAAGTGAACCCTGGAAAGTACTACAAAAATCAAGCAGCGTGACTAGGTTTCAAACCTTGAAGCTATTCGATTTTCCCCTTCTTTCCTATTGATGACATTGACACCATAAAAAACATACTAAAAAATATAAAAAATTGAATGAAAATAAAATCTACTTGTTACTCATATCACCAACCGTTGAAGGGGCTATACTATCAATGATTGTTCATGTATACCTTGTTTCCCTGTAATTACTTTAGGTTAGTTCACTAAAAAAGGTGCCTACAAAGTGATACAAAAAGTAGGTGGTGTGCTCTGTTTTCGAACCATTGAACCTATTGGATTATCCCCTTTTATTTTGGCCCATTTAGTGCATATTGCAGTCATGTGAATAATCTTAGTGAGATTGAGATGGTAAAGTGGAACACAAACAACAAATATTTTTTTGGGTGGGGACACTTTGAGGGTCTACACTGACGCTGGGGTAAGAAAACATGGGGTTCAAACAGGATCAGATACCCTAGTAGTCCATTTCGTAAATGATGAGTGTTCGTCCTAGTTTACCAATATATTGGTCTCTACTGGACCAAATCAGGTGCCCTGTTAACGCGTAAAATGCTTCGCTTAGGGAGTATGGTCACAAGACCTAAACTCCACCCTGAACTATCTCAAAGTTGTAGATAGGGTTCCATCCCTCAACCTCCATAGATATAGAGGGGTTCCTAACTCTAGATATTATCCCCCCTCGACCGGTCATTGGTACCTCCCCAACCTATTTCTCTATAGCTTAGCTTCAATCTAGAATCTAGGATATAGAGAGAGGGCCCATAACCATTAATGAATTCTTATCACGTTGGATATCCCTCTCCTGATTTATGAACGGACCTACCTTATAGATCTCTAACCCTATCAGGGTCCTATCTATATATCTCCATATCTATCACCCCAGAACCCCCACCCCTAGATATGATATATAGGTTGCACCCTTATATATCTATATGGTGGCCTACTCTATATTTCTATAGCTAGCCCCCTATCTGACTAGACTAGATATAGAGGGTAGGGGAGAGGCCATATATAGATAATAACCTTTCTTTAGGTGAGCGATAGACTCTAAAGAAGTAGAACGGGTGGTCGAGAGCAGCCCCCATCAGTAGGCCGCCCTATATCAATAAATCCCTTATCTAGAATCGACACTTGATCCATTCCATCGAGATCTATATCTAGCCAACTATTGGCTAGATTGATCTATTATGTTATGCCTGAGAGGATCTCTCTATATATAGTTGGGGACTCTCTACCCTACTCCTCTATATGCACTAACCATCCATAGTGAAATTGGGAGGCCGAGCCATAGAGAATTTATCAATTAGATATGTCCCCTATATATAGATATGGCAGAGAGATATATCTTATAGGCCTCCCCCTTCCCCCACCCCCCCCCGCCCCCCAATAGATCTTATCTTATCTATATGGGCCTAAACTATTTGTGCCAAAGGAATAGGTGTGGGACATGTAGGAATTTAATTTCCACCTTTTTATTTTCAGCTCTTCATTCATTTCTTCATCTTATCTAACAAATTAAATTCCGTCCAATTAACAACCTTGACACCAATAAAAATAAAAAATAAAATAAAGCCCATTTTATGGCAGTCGTCGAGAATACTTATCCTCACTTCCAATTAAAGTATAAATAACTTCCATGGTTGAAGTACATGGGCACCATTTCTTCCCGATTCACAAAAAGGAGCAAGATCTATTGTATTTGAGTGATTGGGTTTCATTAAACCAAGAACTTGTTGGAATTTATCCAATTTATTTTTATCCCTTTGAGTTTAAATTGCACTCATGCAAAAAATGCAAGCGAGATGGAAACGATAATTGTAGTGCCCACATTTTACACACCCAATTACAACAGTAAAATACCAGGTAATTTTTTTTTTTGACTTACATTTCTCACCACACACACGACACAGCAAGGACTCCAATTATAGAAACTCGACTCGCTTACAACAATCACATAAGTCATCGACTCACATCTAGACACATGAAAACAACATAGGCATGTCGATGCCACACTTTTCCCAGTGAACGAATACTAGCAATGCCCCAACCACAGAAAGAAGACTCAAGGATAGGCAAACCCACAACACATCATTTTCTTTAATTGTATTTTAGTTACGATTAACATTCCAAGAACATTATTATGCAAGGATAAATTTCTCATTTTTCCATCGACAGATTCTTAAGTTCATACCATGGTTAAATTATCATTCACCCCTTTTAAGTTGGTTTCTTATTCTTTACAAAATTTTCCATAACTTGCATACTTATTTGACATAATTCAAATGCATCTAAAGTACTTAATTATCTTGTTCTTATGTTAAGAATATTCTTCTCAAACAGATACTCAATGTCTACCTTCTTTTTTTTACTCTTACGGACTCAAGTGAATGTGACTTGGTGTCCATATAGCGATATTAGGATTTAACGGAAATTTAAATACAAGATAGTTTTTTACCACAAAACATTCCTTGATCACGGGTTAGTTATTCCCCTACCATAGTTATTCCAATTCAATGACTTGTGAAATACTATTTTGATTTATATATGTATTTTGTTTTCTCGAAGGTGGAACACACCAAGGCTATTCATATTCTTTGAAACAAAAGAGTAATTTAATTTAGTTATAAGGTCTTCAAGGGTGGCATTAATCCGAACCTCAACTCTCCTTTTATACTCTTGTATGCTTTATTTTCTATGTCACATTATGGTCTTATCATTAGCATTGTCTTGTAAAAGGAGTTACGAAATGTTTTCCTAACCTCTTGAAGACATACATGATTAGGAGACTTGAAGCTACACACGAACCTTAAGCAAACATCCAAAATCAACTGAGGTTTTAGATTAATTCCAACTTCATCTTAAGGGTCTACCCCTCAACTAAATATGTGTTTTAAGTGAGAGGACCAATTTATGCTAAACCACCTTCCAGAAAGGACCAAGGTGTTATGTTGAGAGAAATTGAGGTAACACATTTAGTTGAGTGGGGCGAAGGGGTTCATTAACAAGGGTGTAAGACCTAGAAAACTAAGTCACAACCTCCATCTATGCCATCTGGATCCAATAGGGATTTCACTCGATGAAGAACTTTAAATTTAAATCTATCTTCAAATGACAAGGTAATCCACTAGGGTACGAAGGAGTTAGCTCTACTTACTCCAAATGACGTTTGACTCTGTCACTCTTATCAGACAGGTTAAAGACAATGTCACTAAACATACTTACTAAGACGATAAGCCCATTCTTGAGCTCTTGTTTACTCAAACTAGGAGGTTCCATCGAGTGCAGAGTTTAATTCCATCCTACGGTTTTTCGATGTCTTCTACGGTAAGGAGTATCACACATGAAAAACAAGTCATGCTTCGATATTGAACAAGGGTAGAGTGTTTCATTAAATCTCCTTATTTCATTTACAAAGTATGAATGCACAAGATGACTCATTAATCATTTATTGAACACTAAATATGCACTACACGATATTACTTCAATTTCATTTACCTTATATAAATATCAAACCCTTTTACCAGGTGTACTATAAATCAAATTGACCTATGATTAAATGCACATTTCCTAGATGTCCTTGAAACTAGCATCATCATACATATCAACAAATTATCAAATATAACCTTCTGTAACATGAGACTACATTATACATTTATTCATTTAACAATGAACTATATAAATTACAATGATAATAAATGAATTACACTTCACCTTTTCGTCGTCATTCTTTCATCCTGCAAAACCACGTGAGCATGATATCATCGATAATTCGCTAGCATGGCATCCACCCCAGCCTAACATAATTATCATTTTTTCAGTTTCCCATTTACATATGATAATAATTACAATTTGCAATCGAAATAAAAAGGTTTAGAGACATGTATTCATTACATTTCATTTTGTAACCCAAGAGAGAGAAAGAGAAGGGAAGAGAGAGAAAACACCATTTATAAAAAGTTCTATATCACACAACAAGTTACACTATAGAGTTTTAAATAGTTATTTGCATGTGTTAAAAGTTTCCAGGGTGGTTTGGCAACCCGACGAGGGTCCCACAACTTTCTATTTTTACATTCTCTTACTAGCTACAAAAACCGTTCAAAATAGGTTCAGAGGCTAAGAAACCGCTTCCAAAAGTTATCTTCCGATGAGAACGCACACCATGATTAACTTTCTACGTGTCCCCAGATATACCAAGAGTTCATAGCAACTGACGGAATTGGGAAAAAGTGAACGGTTTGCGTTTGGCGGCTAGTTTTCCGGGGCTACTGGTCGTAGCTGACCCAGTTGCAAATTGAACAAAAGTTAGCTCGAGGGTTCAAAAAACCACGTCCAAAATTGACGTTCGATGGGTTAGCACGCAACGAGACACTTCCTACAAGTTCCCCTATATAAGGAGAATTCATCAGAGTCGATGGAACTAAGAACTAGAAAACCATTTTCAAACGGCGACAAGCTTTCTGGAGTGACAAGTCGAAATTGGTCCAGTTTGACCTCATCAAACTGTGACTAGAGGCCTACGAAATGTCATCATCAAAATATCCAGAAAGGTGTTTTTCCCTAAACTAAAGGTTCCATACCATTTTCTAGTATAAATACTAGAGGTTTACGAAGACGGGAAGTAATTTTGCTATCCAGGTTTCAAATGGTAGTTTAAAACGAAAGCCAACTTTCTAGATTTAACAATTTTCTACTATTGTAAAACAATGCAACATGGCTCCTATAAGAGCATCAAAAAGATCATTTATGTTCGTTCGGGGTCAAACCAGAGGTCAAGGTGAGTCCCCACATACCAAGGTACACGAATGAAGCTTAACATCTCGTTTTCAGAGTTACGAAGGGTACTTAATGAGTCTCCGAAAAATGCAAAAATTAACTATTTAAACAGGGAGATGATCAACTTTATTAATGGGAAGTCAATTTCATCTTGTCGATAAAACAATATTGAAGCGATCCAGTGGGTAGGAAGTTTTCTAAATCACCACAGAATGAGGGTGGAAGTTCATGTTTTAATGCAAACGAGTTATTTTGACTTCGTGAGTTACGACACGACACTTCATTGTTTTGCAACGAGTTGATATAAACATTTAACTGTATTAAAATCCTAATATTTTAAAATTCTATTAAGTTGCAAATGAGGACTAAATCACGAGAATTATGAGAGGCAAGGGAAGATGAACCATGCCTGGAAACGATGAGTCGAAACCCGGGTATAAGGGGCTCCAAGTGGTTTACACTTCATGATCCTCGATTTGAGACCTCCACCATTGTTGCCACATGATGCCAGATAGTCACCTGCAGAACCAAGCCATTATGTTGTGGACCCATGTCTCATCAAGAAAAACATTTTTTGCTTTCAAGAATGTAGTCATCCTGATCCATAAGACCGCATTTTCTATGTCAAACAGATTCTAGACGCCTTTTCAACAAATCCATTTTGCGCATATCCTGCAATCATGGCACTCCATGAGACAAACATTTCTTTGAGGCGTTTTGTCAAATATTTCTCCTACCCTGTGTGAATGCTTTTCTCCAAGGTATATAAAATGTTCAAAAAACCCTTTTCCATAATTTCTTGAAGGATGTTCATACCTAATTTAAAACCACTTATATTTGTATTTCCAAAACACTAATACCAGAAGCGTAGCTGAGAGGGTGTTGTTAAGGAGTTATCTTCACAACTGCCAAATACATTTCCTCAAAAGTTTTCAAAGGCCTTTGCAACAAGCTCATCTATGAATACCCCTGAAACCATTGCATTTATTGAGATGAAATATCTGAGGCATTTTGTCGAATAGTTCACATGACTTGAATACACTTCCACATTTTCATGCATATCAACTATGACACTTGCAAGTGCAAAATCTTACAAAAAATCTTTCCATTATTCTATTGTTCATACCCTGCTCCAAAGCTTCCATTTTGGCACAGGCTAGAAGTACGCTAGCAATGTAAACTGGTCAGGTTGGAGACCTGTTCACTGCACGGATGAAATAGTGTGACTGTCTCCTAAGGAAACCCATGTCTTCTGTACACTGCTGCAAACATATTCCATGAGGAGCTGTCTCGTTCCTTCATTTGGTCAAAAATGTCTTTTATGTGTTGTTAGATGTCCATGCAACCCTCCTTAAGATCTCTCATCTCTTCTCCTTGGACGGAAGTTGAACTCACAATATAGCAACCAATATGCATTTCACACACCGTAGCACCTGTTCAACACATGTTGTCCCACACGCGGCTCCACCAGAATACTTCACGCAGCCAGACAATAAGACCAGGATAGTTTACAACCAACACCAAGGTATATGTGCCATCTACCACCGTGAAATCCTGAGCATCGGGAGAGGGGGCTGGTTAATGCTGCAAACCACACGTGCCCCAAGGAGGAGGAAGAGTAAGACAAGAGAGAAGTGACCAAGCAGGAGAAGGAGATAAAAAAAAAAAATAAAGTCCAGCAGATGGCCAGCATTAAGAGAGCCATGAGCCAGGGAGGGAGAAGGAAACACGATCCAAAAAAAAATAGTGGTCAGTGCATTAGTAGATGCATCTCAGTCTGCACAAAGTGAGGCACCAATCCAAATGCGCACATCCTCCAGAGCAGTCCTTCACCCAAAGCACCACACAACCAGGGAAAAGTGTGTACCCAGCCACCAAAAGAAAATTTGCAAAGCAGACAGATTTAAAGTTTCATGAGGTAAATAGCTGGAGGCAAAATTAAAGCGTGTGAATTATTGTGAAAGGGAATGACAGGTTTCCAAAAAAAAACAAGGATGAGTCTCTTCACTTGTTGCGCACTGACACAAAACTGCCCTGTCAGTTCACACTCTTCTAAAAAAAAACAAATAGCATTCCATTTTCTTAATAATAAATGGAGGCATTACAATAATGTGGAGTACAAATTATTGGTTATTGTGATAGTTTTCTTAATATTTGAAAAACATAAGTCCTAAATATGAACTATTGACATTGGCAATATTGATCGACTACTCCCAAGATATCTCCAAAATATGTTGTCTTGATGCCTTGCACACCGCTCCCATTCCTCCTAACGATTGACAAAAATGGCACGTGATTGTATGAAGGAAGAGTTTTCCATTATTTCTCCCAAATGTTTTGCCTGACCTTTGACTTCTCCTCCCTCAAATCCCCTTCTTCAATGACCCTCCTCTTTTGCCGCCATTTCATCCCCTCCAATTTCACATTCTCGATATATCCCCTTCAACGTTTCCAACCAAACAACAAAATAGTTTTTAATATCTAAACTAAAATTTAGGAACAATGAAAGCCGTGAAATTTTGTAGTTCGTCTTGTGAGTTTCTTGGTATTACAATGATTGCCCTTTCAACTGTACCATTAATACACCTTAACAACTAGTATATCTATACATTTTGATACATGGACAAGCTTCTGTCACCGTTTGCTTCAAACTTAGTTGAAAATTGTCCCATTGCACAATTAAATAGATGTTGGCATTTCAACGACCACATTCATACGCCGACCCTTTCCACCGTATGCAGATTTCCACTTAAATACATAAAAATGCACGAGTCTCTTCGCGTCTGCAACAAATCAACTCTGCCTTAGCATTTTCAGGCATGGCTGGTCAGAATTGTTATACACAAAATGAAAGCACGCAGGCTTTGTTGAAACTATCGTATCTCTGCTCATTTCCGATGGCAGTAAAGCTAGCAATTTTTCTTAAAGTCCCCGACATTCTATCCGCAGAGTCCACTCCTCTCACAGCCAAGCAGATCGCGGATCGAATCCCGGGGACTGCAACAAGCGAAGCAAAATTAGAGCGGCTTTTGCTGGCACTCTCAACATACGGCCTCTTCGCTGTCTCGGGTTCGAATCTCAGGTCTTACAGTTTGACGCCCATGTCCAGGCTTCTGGCGAAAGACGAGAATGGACTGTCGTTGAGCTCCATGTTTTTTCTCAACACAGAAACGTCTCACCTCGAGACGCTGCAGCATCTTCACGAATCTGTTTTGGAGGAAGGTGTGGTGCCCTTCGAGAAAGCCTACGGGCAGTCTGTGTTTCAGGACTTTGCGCAGAATACCCAGATGGGAGGTATATTTTATTCTGCCATGAGAAATCCGTCGATGAAATCTGTGCTGAAGAACTATGATAGGTTCAAGGACGTGAAGATTCTGGTGGATGTTGGGGGAGGAACAGGGCTGAATTGCAATATGATAAAGTCTCATTATCCGCATATTTCTCCTATTAATTTCGATTTGCCCTTTGTCATTGCCAAGGCTACTAAAATGCCGGGTAAGTTGAAAATTTTATGGCACAATCCTGGAACAAGAGACATATTCTTACTGAGCAATCTATTTCCATATGTAGGTAATTCACCAATTCTCTGTAAAACAATCTACTTTAATATCCCTCCTCCAACTATTAATTATTATTATAATGATTTTTGTTTTTTCCTTTTTTCTTTTTAATACAGTTAAAACATATACACAAATAGCAGGGACCAGAACATTGAAAGTAATTCGACGCTTATTTGGGTCTAACATTTTTCCCAATAATTTCTACAGGCATAGAGCACCGTGGAGGTAGCATGTTCGAGTCTGTTCCATCTGGTGGAGATGCAATACTTCTCAAGGTGTGAAATACTACTCATGTTCCCCCTTCTAATTCCTGTTAACATGCTAATAAGTTGTAATTGTATATTATCCATGCAGACTGTGTTACACAATTGGGATGACACAGGGTGTGGTAGGCTGCTAAGCAATTGTTATTCACCCTTAGCAAGCGCTGACAAGTTAGTTATCATTGAATGTTTACTGGCAGAGGAGACAGACATGAGTTCCAGGTCAAGGTTAGTTGCAAGCTTTGATTTAGCCATGATGACTGTTTTTAAAGGTGGCAAAGAACGCACCGCCCCACAATTCCAAAATCTGGTGGAGTCTGCTGGATTTAAGGACTTTAAGGTTGCAGTATATGGAGATGTTCTCTCTGTCATGGAAGCCTACAAAATCTAGAGCGCATGAAGGACCATAACAACATCGGCCAGTTATTACCTCTCGTACATTAAGGCAAATCCCTCACTCTTATATAAATATGCTCTTATTTTTAAATTAGAATGTAATTTTTTAATTTATTAAGTTGATATCGTTATGTTTAACTTGAATATATAACTAACAATCGCACGTGAGGTGTGCGATGTTAATGCCGAAAGATAAATAATCGTGAGTGGAAAAGGAAATCGAAACATACAATAAAGCACCATCTGATGATCAAAACTTTTGACAAGTAAAGACAAACAAGGTGGACAAAACGAATTGTCATAAATAATGTCGATGATAGAGCTAGCAGCACCATTAACAAGACATGTTTCCACCCACAAATTCGCATAAAAGATGACTTTTTGGTTGATGCAAAGAAAAAGATTGTGTTTCAAAAGATCCATAATCATTCTATTATGAGTCAGTCTATGCGGTGTTTTGAGAAAATGATCTGGAAACAAGAGAGTAAAGGGGTTTTAACAATTGAATCTTGTGGTTGTCCAACTAGTCATCAATTGCTATGATTACTTATAGCTGCTAGGAAAATGCACGATTTCTTTATTTTCTGCTTTGTTTTTCTTGTTTACATCACTCTGACACTTCTTCTCCTCATTTTGCTCGCCCTCTTTTCTTCATCGCACACTACAGTTTAAGTCTGCATGGATGGAAAAATTATATTTTGTGGTCACCACGGATCCCAAAAGTACAATTACATTCTAAAAACCATGTCCGACAACTACCCAAAAGGAGTTTATGAAAAATCCATCTTCAAATTTCTTTAGGGAAATGACATCGTGAGCATAAATTGGCTAGAGGAGGAGCATGTTGTAAAGAGTATGAGCTCCATTTTGCACTCCCTCACCTTTTGAAACTCACATCATTTTCGCCCATTACTGCTCCATTAACAACACACTGCATCTTGCGAAGTCCTCTCAATCTATCTCACCGCTCCAACTCGAACATCTTCTTCTTTACTCTTTTCACAATTGTGCGTGCTTAGGTTTGAGGCAGCTTTGGAATGTTCAGAAATTAGACGCCTAGATCTCGCCATTAAACATGCCTTGGATGTGAAAGTGCTCAAGTAATTTTATTTAGTGGTCACTCTTGATTCTCTTTCCTTAATTTAATGTTTTTTGCAGGTTCATTGCCCCTTTCGTCATCTAGAAAGGCATGAGATTTCTCAACATGGGGTTGGAGGGGCAGCTCGAGTTCATTTCCAAAGTGCAGTCGCCAAGACCTGTTAAATGAATTCACCTGCTCATAGTACCAATAACAAGACATGTTTCAACCCAAAATTTTACCCAAAGCACGAGTTTTTTGTTGACGCAAAGAAAACTTTTGTCTTGCAAAAGATCCATAATTAACCTATTATGAGTCAATCTTGCCAGTGTTTTACAATTTTTAATATGATTTATATCAACATTTTATATTTATCTTCATGTTGTATGTCATTATCAATATTTTCTTAATAGGACAAGTTTAATGTAGGAAAAATATGGGTTTGCAGAGTTAGTACACATTTTATATTTATTTTTGAGGGCATTCGATATAGATATTCCTTAGATTGATAACATTGTGTTTGAAAAAATATGATATGAATCATATGGCTTCAAAAGTATTGTATTTGTTGTTTTTTTCTCCATCTATTTAACAACAAAATAAAATTTGACTGTGAAAAATAGACCCACGTGTCCAAACCCACCACCTCGGTTAGGCACTCTACAAAACCCAAAGCAGAACATGGACAACAAAGCATCCTAAATGGCCTTTTAGATCTGTCACTTTCCTTGCATAAGAATACAAGCACTTTATTTAAAATCCAAAGGCGTTAACCGCCATACATATAAATAAAGTCATTGACCACGTTGAAATCTGTGTTAACCAAGGTGAAACAAATGTTATCAATACATGAAGGGAACTGTGTTAAATGGAGCCATCACAAAAAATCCCCTGCCATGATCTGAGGATGAGTCTAGTGGACCATACCTTGATGACCATCGCATTTTGAGAGAGTTTTCTGATGTTTTTCCAAGGGAGCTACCGGGGTTACCTCCCCCATCTGAGATAGATTTCCACATAGATCTAGTTCCAGGTGCAAAACCTATCTCACGAGCACCTTATCAGATGACTGCTTCTGAGCTATGTGAGCTCAAGTTGCAGCTTGAGGTCCTTCTGGATAAATGCCTAATCCATCCTAGCATATCCCTTTGGGGTGCACCGGTGATCTTCGTGAAGAAGAAGGATGGATCTCTACGGTTGTGTATTGATTACCGTCAGCTGAACAAAGTAATGATCAAGAATCGTTACCCCCTTCCACACATTGATGATTTATTTAATCAGATGAAGGGGGCTATAGTTTTCTCCAAGATAGATCTTAAGTTAGGATATCATTAGCTCAAGATTACGGAGGCAGATATTCATAAGACTGCCTTCTATATGAGATATGGCCACTATGAGTTCACAATGGTACCTTTCGGTTTGACGAATGCCCCCGCAGTGTTCATGAGCTTGATGAATGGGGTGTTCAGGACATTTTTGGATAGCTTCGTGCTCATATTCCTTGATGAAATTTTGATTTACTCACGTACGCATGAGGAGCACCTTCACCAGTTTCTTCAATGTCTTCGTGAGCAAAATATTTACAAGAACTTGGAGAAGTGTGCATTCCTTCAGACAGAGGTGCAGTGTTTGGGCCACATCATTTCTGGGGAAGGTATCATAGTTGATCCTTCCAATATTTGAGCTATCATGGATTGGCTAGCATCCACTAGTGTGATTGAGGTGTGCAGCTTCATGGGTTTTGCAGGATATTACAAGAGATTTGTTCATGACTTGTCTCGGATTGCGCACCCCATCACTTCCCTTCAGCGGAAAGGGAATAAGTTTGTTTGGTTGGATAGATGTGAGCAGGATTTTAGGATACTGATGGAATGTCTCATGGCAGCACCTATTCTAATAGTGCCATATCCTCAGGGCAAGTTCTACGTTTGCACATATGCTTCTTTGGCAGGGCTTGGAAGTGTGTTGATGCAAGAGGGCAGAGTAGTTACTTTTGAGTCTTACAAACTCAAGGACTATGAGCTCAATTATCCAAATCATGATCTTGAGCATACAGTAGTTGTGCACACCTTGGTGTGGTGGAGATATTTCCTTCTTTTCCAGAGATTTACACTCAGCACTAATCACTTGAGTCTTCGTCACCTCTTCACGTAGCCCAATCTCAACGCTCATCAGCGGCATTGGATGGAGTTTCTTTTTGAGTATGATATGGAGAAAATGGTTACAGACGCCTTGAGTAGATGGAGACATGTGGCTAGGGCTACTTTAATGGGTACAAATTTACAGAGCAGGATGTTGCAGCAACTTCCTCATGATAGTTTCTACCTTGCAGCGAGAGCAGAGATTGAGTCCCAAAGACCCCCTGAGGGGATATTTGATGGATTTTCATTAGAGGTAGATGGTCTTCTTAGACACAAAGGTCAGATATTTGTTCCTATAAATGGAGGATTGAGATAGGGCATTTTGGCAGAGGCTCACCATGAACCTTAATCAGCCCATCCTGGGGTGAAGAAGATGCACGCCACTTTGAGACAGTTATACCATTAGAGAGGAATTTGGAGAGACGTGGCTCAATTTTTGTCACGATGTTTAGAGTGTCAGAGGGTGAACGCCGAGCATCAGCATCCAACTAGCCTTCTCTTTCCTCATGCTATACTGTAGTGGAAATGGGACACCATTTCCATGGACTTCATTGTTGGGTTACCGACGTCAAGATACCACCATGACGCCATCATGGTCATGATGGATAAATTGACGAAAGTAGCTCATTTTTCTCTGGTGAAGACCACCTATACAACTAGTGCAGTGGCATGGGTATATCTTGATGAGATTGTCAGATTACATGGGATTTAGTAATGAAATTACTTGTATAATTCAGATTATGAGAAACAATAAAACACCAAATAATACAATATTTTAGAATAATGATCTCCATATACAATTAGAATAGCTTCGCCACTTCGAGGGGGAAACCTCTAAACTATATAATAAGACTCAAATGCTCAAATGATCGTGAACTACTACCTACAATCCCCTATATATACTATTCAGATGCTATGGCCATCACCAAGGCCGACCTATTAAGTATGAGAAAGTATAAATGATATAATAAAATGATATGGTAAGCCACAAGTCGGCTACTCATATCCTAATACAAGCAATAGGTTAAGGGCTTAGCATGCCCTTCCCCTTCAAACCAATGTTGTCCTTAATGTTGAATAATCCTAGATATTGCTGCAGAAAATCTTCATCCTCCTAGGTTGCATCTTCTATGCTCAAATTATTTCACTTGATCAAATATTCCTTAATGTCTCTGGTTCTCAGCCTCTTAGTACGTGTTTGCATAATCTTCTCTGGCTCCAAAATGATTCTTCCTTCGTCGTTAAGTTTTGGTAACTCTGTCTGGGCTTCAATTTTTTGTCCAATAACCTTCTTCAGGCATGAAACATGGAATACTGGGTGTATGTGTGAAGATGGAGGCAACTCTAGTTTATAAGCAACACTGCCAATTTTCTGTAGAACCTGATAAGGGCCATAATATTTAGAAGCAAGTTTGTTGTCATTTTTATGTTTCTTTAGGGACATCTATTTATAAGGATGGAGATGTACAAAAACCAAGTTACTAATTTCAAAATGGCTTTCACTACAGTGTTGATATACTTGTTGTTTCATCTTGTTTTGTGCTAGTGCTAAATTCTCCTTCAAACTAGCCAAAACCTATTGTTGATGTTGAATGTGTTCCTTAACATCTCTGACCTTAGTTTGCACCCTCAAGGAGGAAGTGATAGAAGGTTGATGGTAACCATATAATGCTAAAAATGGGGTCATTTGAGAAGAGGTATGAAAATATGTGTTATACCACCATTCTGTGAGCGGTAGCCATTTAATTCAGCTTTCCTACTTATCTGATACAAAACAATGTAGATACCCCTCTAAGCATTTGTTGACCACTTTCGTGTTCCCATCATGTTGAGAATGATAAGATGAATTGTGAGCTAGCTGAGTACCCAAACATGAAAATAATTTCTTCCAAAAATTACATGTGAAAATAGGATCACAATCACTTACAATTATCTTTAGGGTTCCATGTAGCCTTTGAACTGTCTCCAAAAAAATAGTTGCGACTATACTAGCTACAAATGGATGTGATAGGGCACAAAAATCGACATATTTTGTGATCCTATCCACAATCACAAAAATAACATTCTTACCCTTTGAACAAGGTAATCTGGTCATGAAATCCATGGAGACATCCTCCCATCTCTGGCTAGGAATTGGTAAGGGTTCCAATAATTTGGTGTCTTCATTGTTTCCCCTCTGTTCTGTTGGAAAACTAAACACTCTGATACAAAATTTTGTACATCTCCCTTGAGTATTTCCCAAAAGAATTCTCTTTTTATTCTATGATATGTCTTCAAAAACCTAGAGTTTCCTCCAATAGGTGAGGCATGTAGCTCTGTAAGAATCTTGTGCTTCAACTTAAAATCTTTACTCAAGTATAACCTGCCCTTGTACCATAGGGAATTACCTTTCCACTCAAATCTGTTAGATGTCATAGATCCTTGCTTGATATTCTTTATTAGAGATTGTGTATCCTTTTCTTGATCCCATTCCAATCTTGCTTCATTCACCCAATCAACCGTCAACATGGACATTCCACATAGTAAAGCATATGCGGATGTATCCTTTCTGGAAAACGCATCATCTACTACATTTTCTTTACCCTTTTTGTATACGATTTCAAAATGATAACCCAACATTTTTTTTACACACTTTTTTTTCTTCCTCATATGTTAACCTTTTCTCCAAAAAGTATTTGAGACTATCATGATAATTTTTGTGATGCCCCCGCCTCGGGATAGGGCAAACTAAACCAAATTAGTAGTTAAAAATTTGTAATAAATTTTGCAAAATAAATCACAAAAGTCTACAATTTTCAAGGAACCTTACGTTAAATGTTTCGTAACTATGTTATAAATATCTCTCACCAATTCACACCGGTTCACAATATATGGCGGAAACAAAAATTAGGGTTTTGCCCTAATTTTGGCCCAGATTGCATCTCTAATACCACTTATAATGAAATTAATTGTATAATCAGATTATGAGAAACAATTTGAACACCAAATATCACAATATTTCAGAATAATGATCTCAATATGCAATTAGAATAGCTTCGCCACTTCAAGGGGACAACCTCCAAACCATATAATAAGACTCAAATGCTCAAAATGACCGTGAACTACTACCTACAATCACCTATATATACTATTCATATGCTATGGCCATCACCAAGGCTGACCTATTAAGCATGAGAAAGTTATAAATGATATAATAAAATGATATGGTAAGCCACAAGTCGGCTACTCATATCCTAATACAAGCAATAGGTTAAGGGTGTAGCAGATTCCGAAGAAGATCATTTGCGACTGTGATCCTTTGTACACTTCCCATTTCTAGACCATCATACAACATGCTCTCGAGACAAGGATATCAATTTACAGCACAACATATCACCCTGAGAAAGATGGACAGACTGAGCGGGTGAATCAGATCCTGGAGGACATGCTTAGGATGTATGTTATGGATCACCAGTCAAAATGGGAGGAGTATCTATACTTGGTGGAGTTTTCCTACAACAATAGTTTCCAGAGTTTGATAGGCATGGATTTTTTTCAGGCACTTTATGGTAGAGAGTGTAGGACACCTCTTAGCTGGGATAGATTAGAGGACATGGGTTCTCTTGGGCCAGCATTGCTACAGGATATGGAGCAACAGGTTACCTTGATCAGAGAGAGATTGTAGGAGGCGCAGGACAGATAGAAGAAGTATGCGGACCAGGATAGGACATATCATATTTTTGAGGTAGGCATGAAGACTTTTCTTTGTGTCAGAAAACATAAGAGCCCTATCCATTACAGAAAAGGTTATAAGTTTTCTCCTAGGCTTGTGGGTCACTAAAGAAGGTCTATAACAACCCCTCATTTATTTAATTTCCCCCCACACACTCTCCTTCTTTATTTTTTTTATTAAAAAACTAGGTTGTTATTTTCCAAATCACATTTAAAATGCCCATGGTTTAAATATGAGTAGGGTTAACTTTGGATTGTAGGATCAAAAAAGATCTCAGCACTAGATATGATTTTGCCCTAAACTTCTTTATCACTTTCTTTTCTTTCTCTATTCTTCCTTCCTCATTTTCTTTTTTTTTCCTTGTTTTATTTTTTATGTGAAAACCATGCGTTGAAAAAACGTTTTGGTTTTTTTGGATAAATATATATTTATTTTTTGAAGGGGGGGCAGATTTATGTGAGAGACCTGTGTGAAGAAAGATGGGAATCTGCGTGGGGAGGTAGGAGAATAGGGTCGGCGCATGGAGAGGGGGAAAAAGTGCAGGGAAATAGCCACGGGAGACAATGGGGAGTGGGGTGGAATAGCGGCGGAAGGGGGGGATAGGGAGGGTGGCAGTGTGGAGGGAGGTCGGGGTAGGTTTAGACAGTGAAGGGAGAGGTGGCCGCGGCGAATGGGAAGATGGGTGCAGAAGTAGCATGGCGGTGGAGGCAAAGTGATGGTGGGACAGGGGGGCTGCTTGTGGATAAATGGGTGGCGTGGCTGCCATTGGTGGGGGGGAGGGGTTCGGTCCTCCCCCAAATCAATGGTTTATTTTATATATATATATATATATATATATATATAATATATATATATATATATATTATATAATTCATTAATATTATAATATATAACTATGAAATATGTTGATATAACAAACTATATATCAAAATATTAATTCACAATATCTAACTATTTTAATATAACAATTCAGCCATGAACCCCGTTTTTTTTTACTATAAAATAGTTAAAAATTCTATAAATATAACTGTGTTAGATGCATTTATAATATACTTATTTTTATACACAAGGAAAAATAAAAAGTGATTTCAGCTATAAAATAGCAGATCTTATGTTGTTAACTTGATGATTTATGGAACTAAAAAAATTTCAATAACTATCTAAGTTATATGATTTACCTATTTTGAGATTGCAATGATGGAACCAAATAATTTGAAAAGTAAGACATTGACTAAGCTAACACTTAGTGAGAGAGATAGGAACATCAAATCTACTATTTCATCCATTCAAATAAGATGACCAAGAAGGAAAGTAAAACTAGTCTTATTTAATTCTCTAAAAAAATTTAAAACTTATAAGAATAAGTGTATTTCAAGTATGATATTTCATTTTTCATTCAAACATGTTACAAAATTTTTCAAGGAAGAATTTTATATCAAAAATAACACTACATCCAATGCTCTATTTTCTCTCTAAGAGAGGTTATAACAAGTTTGTATAAAAGAGAAGTATCTAATACAAGATATTTTTATCAAGGAGTTAAAAACTCACTATACATTGTTTCTTCTAGGGTACATGAAACTACTCAAGAAATACATATTACAAAACTTCTTTACAAGGATGAAATATGTTTCTCAACTAATCCTTACTCAAGTTTACAAGTAATGTTCAAATACAAAAAGAAAGAGGAATTACAATAAAAAGGAAGTTTCCACAAATCCATATCCAAAAGGGATACAATGAGGTAATGTCCACAAAGAGAATGAAGATGATAATGAAACTCCAACTATCACCAATTTCCATCTTGAGATCCAACTTCAATGCCTTCAAGGAATCCAGACAAGGAGAAAAAATCTTGTTTTACCACCCAATGATAGGCATCATTACATGCCTTCCCAAGGTTGTGATGCATGCTAGCCTCCCCCAAGCCCATGGGAAAGAGGACTACTATCCACAACTATGCACAAGAGTGAGGGTGAATAAACAACATTACATCCACACAAAAACAAGGCAAAGATTAAAACAATACTGTAAATTTTACAAAGATGAAAAAGAGGAGAAACCATTTTCTACCTCTAAAACGGGGAAGAGAAGAAAGTTTTCCAAAAGTTGTAACCATCATTAGTTGCACAAAAACAATATCTTCATACCTTCCTTATTTCTCCAAATTCATTCAAGCCCTCCTTATTTCTCCACCCTTTCACCAATCCTTCTTGGAAGGATTTTCAAAACCCAAAAGGGGTTTCCTCACCAAGAATGGGCAAGGAGGTTCAAGCCAAATGACCCACCTTCCCAACCTCAAACCATTTGAGGGAAGTAACTAAATCCTACAAGGCTTTCCCATCAAGCCTATGAGGACTGAGAGGGAAAAATCCCTCTCTCTTCCCCCACAACTCCAAAACTCTATCATGCCATATGATGGAGGGAGCAAAAACAAGGTAAACAATAAATAAAATCCACATGCAACAAAAACATTTCCAAGTAAAAAAATCTAACATATAGTATGAAAAAAAACCACAAATAATATCAAGAAGCCTTCCTCCAAAAATATCTCCAAATTCAATCTCTTCCACTTCTTGACAAGCAAACTCTAGCTCCCAATCCACAAGACTCCAAGCAAAAGCTCCAAAAAAAAAGTTCTCTTCTTTTCCCATGAGGGATAATTTGAAGAGGAGCAAGCAAAATTACTCACAAATGTGGGGGTCACATGTGTCAGCCCTCTCTTCCTTCAAGGTCAAAGATGCCAAAAATAAAAGAGAGAAAAGATTAAAATGAATTTTAACCCTCTTCTCCCAAATTACTAAAAATGATAACAAAACAATTTTGTGCAACTTTTAACAAAGCAATCTTATCCATACCCCTTACATGGATGTGACCAAAGGGGAGGCAAAAAAGGGAGGGAAAATCCATCCATGCCTTGGAATTAAGACCCCCTACCTATTAGGTAGGGTCCAAGGGCCCATTTTCATGCTAAGGGAACTCCCAAACTAAAAAGGGGTCCCTAAAAATGCCTAAAATAACCTAATTTCTGGTTTGGAAAATTTGGCACAAGGGTATAGAGTGTGGGGCCCACCCAGGGATTCACATGTGACCCAAATGCCTTTTTGATTAAGTACATCATTAAAAAAAATCAAAACTTAATGTAAGTGGGGCCATTAATTCCCCTAAACAAGTTTAAAACACAAACTAAACACCCTAAGCAAGATTAATAATACAATACATATTATATTACAAATGAGGGTCACCCATGGTGCCCCGAACAAAAATTCTAATGCTAAGGCCTCATGCAATAAACACGGCTAGGACTTAGCCCCGTGGGCTGCTTGTACAAAATTGTGTAGCTGGCCTGAATCCCATGTTCTCCTATGACCTGTCACCTGCACACTCATTGCACACATTAAACACACCTACTTGATAAATTATGAATCAACTACTCAAAAAGATATCAATGAGTTCTAAACTAAGATATCATCTCTCTGAAATCGAAAATGTGACAACGTGCACAATTATAAACAATTCACCATAAGTTAGACATAATGATAAAGTGACATATATCAATAAAATCCCAACATGCAACTAACTGAGTATCCATCAATAAAATTACGGTCCAAAACAACATCATATCAATTAGTATCCATGACATCATTAGATACTGCGACAACATAGTCATAAAGCTAAATTGATGCGATATGCTTAAATCTTCATTCATGTCTAATAAGATCAAATCTCCTAATGTAATGTCCAAAATATATCAAATCCCTGCTAAGAAATGTTTAATACTAAGAGGAACAACAAGTAACTGAGCTATAAAAGTGTGGGAACTACAAGTTATTACCTTGAAGTGTCTACCCATGAGATAGGGGCCTCCATTGCTTGACCACATGAAGAATAGCCATCATTTCTTTCTCATAGACAGGTTTGAGCAGATCTTTTCCTTTGAATTGGCTACTCTCAAATGTAATTGGTCTTCCTTCCTGCATTAGAACTGCTCCCAATCCTGATCCTGAAGCGTCACATTCAACAATGAAGGTTTTTTCAAAAGTTGGGAGTAGCCAAAACTGGGGTGCTACACATGGCTTCCTTAAGCTGCTCAAAGGATGTAGTGGCTACGTCTGACCAATGGAATGCATCCTTCTTTAGTAATGCAGTGAGTGGGGTTGTTATTCTACCATATCCCTGCACAAATATTCTATAGTAACCTATTAGTCCTAGGAACCCACGAAGAGTTTTGAGAGTTTTGGGCCTTGGCCAGTCTAGCATAGCCTTGATCTTTTGAGGATAAAATTTGACGCCTTCATGGGAAACAATGTGACCCAAATACTCTACCTCTTTTACACCAAAATAACATTTGGATGGCTTTGCATAGAGAGTATGTTTCTCCAAAACTTCCAACACTTTATTTACATGTTGTAATTGTTCTTCCCATGTCTTACTATAAATCAATATGTCATCAAAGAAAATTAATACAAATTTCCTTAAAAATGGCCTAAAAACAGTGTTCATCACGCTTTGAAAGGTTGAGGGTGCATTTGTAAGACCGAAAGGCATTACCAAAAGCTCATAATGGTCCTCATGAGTCCTAAAAGTTGTTTTATGAACATCTTCCTCTTTTATTCTAATTTGATGGTACCCTGAACGAAGATCTAATTTTGTGAAATAAATAGCACCATGCAATTCATCAAGTAAATCATCAATTAATGGAATAGGAAACTTATATTTGATGGTGTACTTGTTGAGTTCTCAGTAATCTGGACACATCCTCCATGTTTCATTCTTCATATGTACCATGACCACTGGTGAAGAATATGCACTCTGGCTATGCCTGATGATACCTGCCTTCAACATTTCCTCAACCATTTTCTTGATCTCATTTTTTTGGGAATATGGGTATTTTTATGGTCTGATGTTAGGTTTTTGGCTCCCTGGAATAAACTGTCTGGCATGATCATGATCCCTAACTTGTGGTAGTCCCTTTGTAATTGCATCAACAATCTTCTGAATATCGAGTGGCATTAAAGACTTTGTAATTTGTACTTCTATAGAAAATAACTTTTCTCTAAATCTATCTACTCCTTTTCTAATAACCTTCTGCATCTGATGAGATCTAATAATATGTGGAGACTTAGCTAGCATCCCATTCAAGTGTATTTTCCTTCCATCTAAATGAAATCACATGAACAATTCTTGGAAATTCATCTCTATAGTACCTAAGGTTGTGAGCCATTGGACACCCAAAACAATATCTTCCCCTCCCATAGAAATAACAAACAAAGGCGAGTCTAACATGTATTCTCTCATGGAAATCCTGATACTATGGCACTCTCTTATGCACTTGATTGTCCCACCATCCACAATCATTATCTTGCATTTTTGGAGTTGGGTTAATAAAACAATTGAGGCAGGACATCTAACTTACTATTTATGAATTTATGAGTACTCCCAGAGTCAATCAACATCTGTCACCTTTTGTTGTTTGGAGATAGTCAATAACCTTGACTGTTTGAGGAGTACTTAGTACCTAACAATCCATGGAAAGAAATTGTAGGTTGGCGATCCTCTACTTCAGCTTCTACTAGTTCCATCAGCCTCTCCTATAATTTCAGCTTCCTCATCATCCTCATTACCTCCATCAATATAGAACAACTTCTGCTTAGCACATTTTTGTCCCCATCCATATTTGCTATCACAGTTAAAACATAATCATTTTACTCTCTTTTCTTGCATTGTTTGAGGAGTCAGTCTAATTGGCCTCTAGCAAATGAAGGCGAAGAGATACTACGATTTATGGTGTTAATGAAAGGCAGACTTCCTACTACAAAGAAATTTTTTTCCTCTACTCGACGTGCCATGATAATATAATCATAAAGCTTGAGTGGATTAAACATACGTACCTCATGCTCGATGTGGTCCTTAAGACCCCCAAGAAACAAGTCATTGAGATTCTCTTCTGGAATATTCTCCACCCTTAAGGATAGGTTCTGGAATTGATGCAGATAATCTTTGATTGATCCTGTTTGTCCGTAACTTTGGTAATTGACTAAAGTAGTTCTCTGAAAAACTGGAACTATAGTGCAATTGCAACTCCTTGGTAAAAATTGTCCAAGTGACATCGAGACCATTCTTTTACCTCTGAGCTCATAACCATCGATACCAAACAAATTGGTCTAGTGCAATATATAGGGATGCTAATGTCACCTTTTGTCCTGATGGTGTTTGATGTAACTCGAAGAGGTTCTCCATTTTATTTATCCAATTCAGGGGATCCTTACCATCAAATTTGTGCATATCCACTTTCGACATCGTGTTCTGTGGTTACAAATAAGTTGGATTCTGATTTGGCTGGAAAAGTGATCCAACGTGGTTATTTTTGTCCATGATTTTGAACTAAAGATCCTCCTTGGTTGATATGGGCTAGATTTGGGCCATATTGTTTATCCTTTTACATGTTGCATGATATCATCTAACCGCTGATTGATTGATTTGGTCTGTCTCCATTAAAGGCCATCTCAGAATTGTACATTTCACAACGCATACTCAGGCTAGCTCACCTTATGACCAACTGAGGTAAACCCTAGTGCTGAGAAATCTATATTTACCCCTTCTGACTCCATCTCTGCAATCATTATTGCCATATTTATGTGGGGTTTTACCCAGAGTAACCAGATTCTATTTTTACTCTTGTGGAAGGCCCTGCCATGACGTCAAACCTTAGGGTTTAAGGTTTCAATACAAAAATTTCCAAACAGAAAACAACAAAGAGAAGATACTAATACTATTTTTCTGAGAGATTTTCTAAAGTGTAAAGAACTTGAAAATATTCCCACAATATGCACCCTAGGGAGCGAGTTTATGAAAAACCCTAAATTTTTAATAACTTTTGCAAAATAGATTATAAAAAGTCTAAAATTTTTAGGGAACCTTACTTGAAATGTTTTGAAACTCTGGTAAAACAATTCTCCCACTAGTTCTCTTTGGTTCGCAATATATGGTGGAAATAAAAACTTAGGGTTTTTGCCATAATTTTGGCTCAGATCAGCAGCTCTAATATCACTTGTAATGAAATTACTTGTATAATTCAGATTATGAGAAACAATTGAACATAAAATAACACAATATTTCAGATTAATTATCTAAATATGTAATTAGAATAGCTTCGCCACTTCAATAGGGTAACTTCCAATAGGCTTGTAATAAGCAAGCACAACTCACTGAATCCCATTGTAGCAAGTGAACCACTATCTGACAATCACCTATATTCAGCACCTCATACAATATCATGACATCATGACCATCATCCTACAATCTCCAATTTTTCATTAATGTGGTTTTGCATCAATGAAAATACCTATTAGGACTACATGCCAACAATCTCCCCATTTGCCATTGATGGAAAACACCCTGAAATCGGCTCCCCCTTTCCTACATACAATGCAACAGGTTAAGGGCGTACCAGATATCTACACAAGATCATTTGCGACCTGTGATCCTTTAGCTTCACACCTTCTCATTCTTTAGTTAGAAACATCATACCAAAGTTCTCGAGAATCAAGCCTCAATCTTCTTGATTTTCTTCAAAAATTTGATTCTTGCTTTAAATCAGATGCACATAAACTGAGCGGGTGAATCAGATCCTGAGAAGGAAAATTCCTACATATGAACATAATTAGAAAACCTGTAAACAATGGGAGGAGTATCTCATACCTTTCTTCGAGTTTTCCTACAGACTTCATACTATTCTAGACCTTGATAGGCATGCAAAAACTGTCACTTTTCTCCTCAACCTTGTTTTGGTAGATCAGTGAAGGACACCTGTAGTAGTTTTGGATAGATTAGAGTTAATGGGTTCATCATGGGCCAGCATTGCCATAGGATATGTTAGCAACAGGTTACCAAAATCACAGAGACATACTGTCACTAGGCGCAGGATAGATAGAAAAAGTATCCGGATCCAGGATTAGGCCATAACATCATGCTTAAGGTATGCATCCATTAGTCCTTTCATTGTGTCACAAGAACACCAACTAGCCCTAAATAGTCCGTTACAGTGTATTTTAGGCCGATTTCCTAATGCTCCTATAGGTCAACCATGGTTTGTGAATCATCTAAAGAAGGTCTACTACACCCCTCATTAATTTAATTACCCCCCACACACTCTCCTTCTTTATTTTTTTAATAAAAAAACTAGGTTTTTATTTTCCAAATCACATTTAAAATGCCCATGGTTTAAATATGAGTAGGGTTAACTTTGGATCGTAGGATCAAAATAGATCTCAGCCCTGGATATGATTTTTCCCTAAAATTATTTATCACTTTCTTTTCTTTCTCTATTCTTCCTTCCTCATTTTCTTTTTTTGTTTCCTTGTGCAGGTTAGGGGTGAGGAGCCATGAGAGCTTGTTTAGTTCTTAAGTTTTTTATTTTGTGAAAACCATGCGTTTAAAAAATGTTTTGGTTTTTTTGGATAAATATATATTTTTATATATATAGTTTTTGGAGGGGGGCATATTTATGGGAGAGGCCTGTGTGAAGACAGAGGGCAATCCGCATGAGGAGGTATGAGAACAGGGTCGGCGCATGGAGAGGGGGTGGAAGGGTAGGGAAATAGCCACGGGAGATAGTGGGGAGTGGGGTGGAACATCGGCGGAAGGGGGGGACAGGGAGGTGGCAGCATGGAGGGAGGTCAGGGTAGGTTTTAAAATTGAAGGGAGAGGCGATCGTGGCAGATGGGAAGATGGGTGCAGCGGGCAGCATGGCGATTGAGGCACAACAATGGTGGGATAGGGGGTTTCCCGTGGACAGATGGGTGGCGTGGCTGTCATTGGAGGGGGGGAGGGGTTTGGCCCTCCCCCAACCATGTTTATTTTATATATATATATTTTGTTTATAATGTATAAAACTTTTAATTTAGTTTTATGTTAAATTATATATATAATATATATATTATAATTCATTAATATTATAATATATAACTATGAATTTTTTTGATATAACAAAATATATATCAAAATATTAATTCACAATATCTAACTATTTTAATATAACAATTCAGCCATGAACCCCTTTTATTTTACTATAACATAGTTAAAAATTATATAAATATAACTGTGTTATATGCATTCATAATATACCTATTTTTATACACAAGGAAAAATAAAAAGTGATTTCAACTATAAAATAACAGATCTTATGTTGTTAACTTGATGATTTATGGAACTAAAAAAAAATTCAATAATTATCTAAGTTATATGATTTACCTATTTTGAGATTGCATTGATGGAACCAAATAATTTGAAAAGGAAGACATTGACTAAGCTAACACTTAGTGAGAGAGGTAGGAACATCAAATCTACTATTACATCCATTCAAATAAGATGACCAAGAAGGAAAGGAAAACTAGTCCTATTCAATTCTCTAAATTTTTTTACAACTTATAAGAATAAGTGTATTTCAAGTATGATATTTCATTTTGCATTCAAACATGTTACAACATTTTTCAAGGAAGAATTTTATATCCAAAATAACACTACATCCAATGCTCTATTTTCTCTCCAAGATAGGTTACAACAAGTTCATATAAAAGAGAAGTATCTGATACAAGATTTTATTATCAAGGAGTTCAAAACTCACTATACATTTTGTCTTCTAAGGTACATGAAACTACTCAAGAAAAACATATTACAAAATATTTTTACAAGGATGAAAGAGGTTGCTCAACTAATCCTTATTCAAGTTTGCAAGTAATGTTCAAATACAAAAAGAAAGAGGAATTACAATAAAAAGGAAGTTTCCACAAAGCCATATCCAAAAGGGATAAAATGAGGTAATGTCCACAAAGAGAATGAAGATGATAATGAAACTCCTACTATCACCAACTTCCATCTAGATATCCAACTTCAATGCCTTCAAGGAATTCATACAAGGAGAAGAAATCTTGTTTTACCACCAAACGATAGGCATCATTACATGTCTTCCGAAGGTTGGGATGCATCCTAGCCTCCCCCAAGCCAATGGGAAAGAGGTATACTATCCACAACTATGAACAAGAGTGAGGGTGAACAAACAACATTACATCCACACAAAAAACAAGGCAAAGATTACAAAAAGACTCCAAATTTTACAAAGATGAAAAATAGGAGAAACCGTCTTCTACCTCTAAAATGGGGAAGAGAAGAAAGGTTTCCAAAAGTTGTAACCATCATTAATTACACAAAAACAATATATTCATACACTCCTTATTTCTCCAAATTCATCCAAGCCCTCCTTATTTCTCCACCCTTTCACCAATCCTTTTTGGAATGATTCTAAAACCCCAAAAGGGGTTTCCTCACAAAGAATGGGGAAGGAGGTTCAAGCCAAATGACCCACCTTCCCCACCTCAAACCATTTGAGGGGAGTAACTAAACCCTACAAGGCTTGGCCATCAATCCTATGAGGATTGAGAGGGGAAAATCCCTCTCTCGTCCCCCACAACTCCAAAACTCCATCATGCCATATGATGGAGGGAGCAAAAACAAGTAAACAATAAATAAAATCCACATGCAACAACAACATTTCCAAGTAAACAAATCTAACATATAGTATGACAAAAAACCACAAATAATCTCAAGAAGCCTTCCTCCAAAAATATCTCCAAATTCAATCTCTTCCACTTCTTGACCTAAGCAAACTCTAGCTCCTAATCCACAAGACTCCAAGCAAAAGCTCCAAAAAAAAAGTTCTCTTCTTTTCCCATGAGGGATAATTTGAAGAGGAGAAAGAAAAAATCCTCGCAAATGAGGGGGTGACATGTGTCACCCCTCTCTTCCTTCAAGGTCAAAGATGCCAAAAATAAAAGAGAGAAAAGATTAAAATGAATTTTAGGCCTCTTCTCCCAAATTACTAAAAATGATATCAAAACAATTTTGTGCAACTTTTAACAAAACACACTTATCCATACCCCTTACATGGATGTGACCAAAGGGGAGGCAAAAAGGGAGGGAAAATCCATCCATGCCTTGGAATTAAGACCCCCTACCTATTAGGTAGGGTCCAAGGGCCCATTTTCATGCTAAGGGATTCCCTTTTTATTCAACTCCCAAACTAAAAATGGGTCCCTAAAAATTCCTAAAATAACCTAATTTCTGGTTTGGAAAATTTTCCACAAGGGTATAGGGTGTGGGGCTCACCCATGGATTCACATGTGTTTTTACCTTGAAGTGTCTACCCATGAGATAGGGCCTCCATTGCTTGACCGCATGAAGAATAGCCATCATTTCTTTCTCATAGATAGGTTTGAGCAGATATTTTCCTTTGAATTGGCGAACTCTCAAATGTAATTGGTCTTCCTTCTTGCATTAAAACTACTCCCAATCCTGATCCTGAAGCGTCACATTCAACAATGAAGGTTTTTGAGAAGTTGGGAGTAGCCAAAACTGGGGTGCTGCACATGGCTTCCTTCAACTTGCTCAAAGGATTTAGTGGCTACAGTCTGTCCAATGGAAGGCATCCTTCTTTAGCAATGTAGTGAGTGGGGTTGCTATTCTACCATATCCCCGCACAAGTTTTCTGTAGTACCCTAAGTCCTAGGAACCCACGAAGATTTTTGAGAGTTTTGGGCCTTGGCCATTCCACCATAGCTTTGATCTTCTGAGGATCAACTTTGACGCCTTCATGGGATACAATGTGACCCAAGTACTCTACCTCTTGTACACCAAAAGAACATTTGGTGGCTTTGCATAGAGAGTATGTTTCTCCAAAACTTCCAACACTTTATTTACATGTTGTAAGTGTTCTTCCCATGTCTTACTGTAAATCAATATGTCATCAAAGAAAACTAATACAAATTTCCTTTAAATGGCCTAAAAATAGTGTTCATCAAGCTTTGAAAGGTTGAGCGGCATTTGTAAGACCAAAAGGCATTACCAAAAACTCATAATGGCCCTCATGAGTCCTAAATCCATTTGTTTTATGAACATCTTCCTCTTTTATTCTAATTTGATGGTACCCCGAACGAAGATCTAATTTTGTGAAATAAATAGCACCATGCAATTCATCAAGTAAATCATCAATTACTAGTTATCTTTGATGGTGTACTTGTTGAGTTCTCGGTAATCTGGACACATCCTCCATGTTTCATCCTTCTTACGTACCATGACCACTGGTGAAGAATATGCACTTTGGCTATGCCTGATGATACCTGCCTTCAACATTTCCTGAACCATTTTCTCGATCTCACTTTTTTGGGAATATGGGTATCTGTATGGTGATGTTAGGTGTTTGGCTCCCTGGAATCAACTGAATGGCATGATCATGATCCCTAATTGGTGGTAGTCCCTTTGGAATTGCATCAAAAACAGATGAGTGAGCATCAACAATCTTCTGAAGATCGGGTGGCATTGAAGACTTTGTATTTTGTACTTCTATGGAAAATAAATTCGCTATAAATCCATCTACTCCTTTTCTGAGAACCTTCTGCATCTGATGAGAGCTAATAATTTGTGGAGACTTAGCTACCATCCCATTCAATTGTATTGTCCTTCCATCTGAATGAAATCGCATGAACAATTCTTGGAAATTCATCTCTATAGTACCTAAGGTTGTGAGCCATTAGACACCCAAAACAATATCTGCCCCTCCCATAGAAATAACAAAAATAGGTGAGTCTAACATGTAGTCTCCCATGGAAATCTTGTATGGCACTTTCCTGTGCACTTGATGTCCCACCATCCGCAATCATAACTTGCATTTCTAGAGTGGGTAAATAAAACAATTGAGGCGGACAACTAACTTACTATTTATGAAGTTATGAGTACTCCCTGAGTCAATCAACATCGTCACCTTCTATTTTTTGAGATAGCCAATAACCTTGAGTGTTTGAGGAGTACTAATACCTGACAATGCATGGCAAGAAATTGTAGGTTGGTGATCCTCTACTTCATGGTTCCTCAGCCTCTCCTATAATTTCAGCTTCCTCATCATCCTCATTACCTCCATCAATATAGAACAACTTCTTCTCAGCACATTTGTGTCCCGGTCCATATTTGCTATCACAGTTAAAACATAATCCTTTTGCTCTCTTTTCTTCCATTTGTTGAGGAGTCAGTCTAATTGGCCTAGAAAATGAAGGGGAAGAGATACTACGGTGTTTGGTGTTAATGAAAGGTGGCCTCCTACTACAAAGAAATTTTTTCCTCTACTCGACGTGCCATGATAATAGAATCAAAAAATATTGAGTGGATTAAACATACGTACCTCATGCTCGATGTGGTCCTTAAGACCCCCAAGAAATAGGTCATTCAGATTCTCTTCTGGAATATTCTCCACCCTTAAGGATAGGTTCTGGAATTGATGCACATAATCTTTGACTGATCCTAAACTTTTCTAATTGACTAAAGTAGTTCTCTGAAACACTGGAACTATAGTGCAATTGTCCTCGGTAAAAACTGTCCAAGTGACACTGAGACCATCTTTTGCCTCTGAGCACATAACCATCGATACCAAACAAATTGGTCTGGTTCAAGATATAAGGATGCCAATGTTACCTTTTGTCCTGATGGTGTTTGATGTAACTCAAAGAAGTTCTCCATTTGATTTATCCAATTTAGGGGATCCTTACCATCAAATTTGTGCATATCCACTTTCGACATCATGTTCCGTGGTTGCGAATAAGTTGGATTCTGATTGGGCTGGAAAAGTGATCCAACATGGTTATTTTGTCCATGATTTTGAACTAAGATCCTCCTTGGTTGATATGGGGTGGATTTGGGCCATATTTTTTACCCTTTACATGTTACATGACATCATCCAACCGCTGATTGATTTGTTCTATGTCTCCTTTAGAGGCTATCTCAGATTGTACATTTCGCAGCTCATACTCAAGTTGGCTCACCTTATGATCAACTGAGGTAAACCATAGTGCTAAGGAATCTGTATTTACCCCTTCTGACTCCATCTCTTCAATCACTACCCCATCTTTATCTGGGGTTTTACCCGGAGTAACCGAATTCTTTTTTGCTCCTATGTGGAAGGCCCCGCCATGATGTTAAACCTTAGGGTTTAGGTTTTTGATACAAATTCTATGAAACAAGAAAAACACAGAGAAGATACTAGTACTATTTTTCTGAGAGATTTCCGAAAATGTAAAGAACTTGAAAACATTCCACAATTATGCACCCTAGGGAGCGATTTTATGAAAAACCCTAAACTTATAATAACTTTTGCAAAATAAATCACAAAAGTCTACAATTTTCAGGGAACCTTACATGAAATGTTTCACAACTATTTTATAAATATCACCCACCAATTCTCTCTAGTTCACAATATATGGCGGAAAAAAAAAAATTAGGGTTTTTCCCTAATTTTGGCCCAGATCGCAGCTCTGATACCACTTGTAATGAAATTAATTGTATAATTCAGATTATGAGAAACAATTGAAAACCAAATAACACAATATTTCAGAATAATGATCTCAATATGCAATTAGAATAACTTCAGTACTTCGAGGGGGCAACCTCCAAACAATTTAATAAGACTCAAATGCTCAAATGATCATGAACTACTACCTATAATCACCTATATATACTATTCATATGTTATGGCCATCACCAAGGTTGACCTATTGAGCATGAGAAAGTATAAAGGATATAATAAAATGATATTTTAAGCCACAAGTTGGCTCCTCATATCCTAATACAAGCAATAGGTTAAGGGCATAGAATATTCCGAAGAAGATCATTTGCGACTGTCGTCCTTTGTACACTTCCCATATTTGGACCACCATACAACATGCTCTCGGGACAAGGATCAATTTTAGCACAACATATCACCCTGAGACAGATGGACAGAATGAGCGTGGGAATCAGATCCTGGAGGACATGCTTAGGATGTACATTATGGATCATTAGTCAAAATGGGAGGAGTATCTATACTTGGTGGAGTTTGCCTACAATAATAGTTTCCAGAGTTTGATAGGCATGGCTCTTTTTTAGGAACTTTATGTTAGAGAGTGCAGGACACCTCTTAGTTGGGACATATTAGAGGACATGGGTTCTCTTGGGCCAGCATTGTTACAGGATATGGAGTAGCAGGTTACCTTGATCGGACAAAGATTGTAGGAGGCGCAGGACCGATAGAAGAAGTATGCAGACCAGTATAGGGCATATCATATTTTTGAGGTAGGAACGAAGGTGTTTCTTTGTGTCAGACCGCATAAGAGCCCTATCTTTTACGGAAAAGGTTATAAGTTTTCTCCAAGGTTTGTAGGTCCATTGGCCTATTGTCTAGCATTGCCACCTATCTTGTCTCGCGTCCATGATGTGTTTCATGTTTCTGTGCTTAGGAGATATATTTCTGATCCTTCTCATGTGCTAGTTTAGACCACATTGTAGGTGCAGGATCAAGGGTGGGTGATGGTAGAGTACGTCTGCATTATAGAGCGTAGGACCCTGGGATTTTGCAAAAGAGAGATTGACAAGGTTTGGGTCTAGTCTGACAGATATGATGAGACTGCAGCTACATGCGAGGATGCCACATTGCTACGATTTTAGTTTCCACACCTGTTCCAGTGACTTGTAGGAGGAATTCGATTCTAAGGGTAGGGGGATGTAGTGCCCACTTCCCTTTGACACCTTTTTTATTATTGATTTCGATACTGGTGACTACACTTATGGATATACTGTAGCTTTTTGATTTAGCATGATACTAGATGTTAGAGATACTGGACTGTTTTTTATTTCGACTCATATATGATGCATGTGGATTATTAGAGACATTTTATATTGATGTTGATATAATGTGGACATGATTATTTATACATATATTCTAACATGCGATATAATTTCGTCACCATGAGTATATTTTGATAATTGAAGTACGTTGTGCTCAGTTTTGACATGGATGAAATGTTGGATAGAAATGTTGCTAGAAATTTGTAAATGATATTGTATTTTCCTAGATGATATTAATTCGTATATAGATGATTTCAGATTTATAGTGCATAGTTTGGCATGGATGTTTTAATGCAGCCACGAGGCCGAAGGAGGTATTTTTGTGTTTTGCAGGTAAATTTATTCACAAAAAACATTGGGGGGATTAGAGATCAACCACATTAGAATTCTAGATGAATTCAACTAGGGTCACCATGACAACATGTAATTGTGTGTGTGTAAGAATTATTTGTCTTGGGGGAAATTGTGACCAAGGGGTCATGTGTTTTCTTTTATTTTAGTTTCCCTTTATTAATGTTAGTATGTGTTTCTTTTAGTAATGTAATTTACTTGTTTTATTATTTAGATTTTTTTGTATGTTTTACCCCCTTTATTATTAATGGGTTGGAGTGTCTTAATTAATTTAGTTTAACCTTATCCTAAACTAATTAAATATGTTACCAAAAGTAGTTCATTTATTAAACTTGATTTTCTCTTGGATTTTGTGTTGTGTGTTGAATGCTTGAGATCTTGAGTGTTGTACACTCTACGTATTATCCATATTCTGCCCCCAGGCTAAATATTAGATCAACCATGATCCCACATAGAAGAAACCTGAGAAAACTCATTTAAATCCTATAAATTGGTTGCAGAAGGACTCAACCATGAAATGGTGGAGGCTAAGAAGGACTAAAGGACCCTGTGTAAAAGAAACGACTCTATCGAGCCGTTTTCCATGTCTTGAATCCATTATTCAAATACAGATAGGCTCAACTATGAAATAGTAAGGGCAGACAAGAAGGGGTGATGCCACAGAGGAACCAGAGACAAGAAAGAGAAGAAACGACAAAGGTCTGAAGTCCTTGGGCTCGAAAATGTTTAGAAAAGGGTCCAAAATTGACTATGTATGGAGGAAACAATAGAAGGAGCCACGTTTCCTAACAGTGCTTCTCCAAAGGAAAATCCAAAAGGGGAAGCTCAAACTTGCACTAGCCCTCCATGTAGCAAATAGTCAAACAAAGTTGAGGATGGAAAAGGCAGGCCTCAAAATCGGGTAAGTATAAAAGTATAAGCAGAGAATGCCAAGTGTTAGTGTGGCGCATCTCCAAGAGTTGGTCCCAAAGCGGAGACCCAAATGAGCGCGAGCTCACCACGTAGCCAAAAGTCTATAAAGTAAGAGGGATCATTGAAAAGTCCACACATTAGCGGAGGCTGACAAGCGTCAACTCGACGCTCCTCCAAAGGCAAAATTTGGGCCGGATTTTCAAACAAGTGCGGTGCCTCCATGTGTTATTCCAAAAGGGGGCAGAGTAGTGAATAGTCAATGTATGGGCCAGGCCGGCGGAGGCTGCCAAGTGTCTTAATGGCACTGATTCAAGGTTTGAATAGAGAAAAGGTTCCCAAACGAGCTCCAGACTGCCGCATGTCCCAAGGAAAGCGGGCCGTTGGGAGAAAATTTGTTTTTTACCCCTTGTCTCTCTGAAAAGGGTAAAAGTTGTAAAATGGCCCGCAACCATGCCCAAGGGAAAAAGTCAGCGTTTGAGCCCAAATCAAGCCAAAGCAGAGAGTCGGAGGAAAAGGTAAAAATTTTCCTTTTGTCTAAAATGCACAAAGATAAAGATGGAAGCGCATCCCCCAAGCCAACGAAAGGGTGCGACGTGTCCACGCGGAGTTTCAGGGTTGTGGGAGTTTTTTTTTTAGTTTTGGTTTTTTTGCGCAAAGGGGCGAAAAGGTAAAATGCATACCCACGAGCCCTATTTTTGCTCTAATCTGGCTACCACGTGTCCCATATCAAAGGGGGACTCATTTTTCAAATTGTTTTCCCACCAATTTGTATGGACTCGTTACAAACTTCGAAGGAGCATATCTTTCGACTCAGGGCTTGAAATATTGCGAATCTAACACCATTGGAAATATCTCGGCCTTGCCCACACCATGGAGGTCTGAAACTTTAATTTTGAGAGGGTTAGGTAAAGGAAATTAGAGGAAACATATTCATGCTTTCAATGCAAGAACCAGCTACCTCAACAACCAGATCGGATTTGATCTGTTTCCATCATTCCTCTTCCTTCAAAGCACCAAACCAGAGATTGATGCAGTAAAGACAGATTTGGGGGCAAGTTGAATCAAAGGCATTAACAGTGGTAGTTGAGCTACAACCTAATTTTCCTACTTCCCTTTCTCTTTCTTCTCTCTGATCGAACCTATAAATGCGAAGGAAAGATTCATTGTAAAGGGTTGGACATTCTTTGTTTTGCAGGCTCCCTTCTCCTTCTAGTAAAGGGATTTGTGGGGTTCAGGCCTTCCATTAATATTGTAATACATTTATGTTTTTTGGCTACTTTGTAATGAACTGTATCAATCCAAAGAGTAATAAAACATGTTTGTGATCGATTCTAGATCATTTCTTGTCTCTTTTTCTTGCATTTTGTCTTCCATTACAGATCCGGCTATCTGTGCTTGTTTACTATATACATTTTCTTGTTTTGTGTCTATTAGCAAAATAAGTGTTCTTTATTCCTTTGGTGCATCACCTAGTGGTTTAGTTATTTCTTATTTCTTATACTCTTTTCTCCATGTCTCCTTGGCAAGTTTTAGATTAGGTATAGACATAGATCCTCTACAAATTCTTGTGTATACACCTGAACAGAGGAATAAGGAACTAGCGTTTAATCTGGAGGTATTTTTCCATTTTTGCAAGATCCCACACCTTGGGGAAAATTTTAATGTTTATACAATCACACCAAATGACCTTTCCTTAGAAAAGCAAATCCATAACTCATTTGGGGGGTGTTGTGATTTCGCACTAACACTACCCTCCATGGAAATTCGAATTTGGCCTTAGAGGCCAACTTTGGAAGCTAGTGGGACAAGTCAAACTTGTCCCACACCTCTTAAATTACTATGCCAACCCTACCTATGGGTTTGGGGGGTCAAAATTAGACCCTATTACGTGTTTTGGGAAGATAAAAAGGTAAAATTTTTATTGCACTTCCTTTCTTGTAATTAATTTTGTCCTTAGGGGGTGTGGGCTTAGGTTGTGTGTGTAAGTATAATTTCATTCCTTCAACCACTTATTAATTATTCATTAGAATATGAGGTCAACTAAGTTGATGTGGAGTGGAGAGGAAATCATGTGGAATCCTACTTGGAGCAGCATCATCCTCCTCTCCTTTTTCTATTTATTGAAGTTATTTTGTGCTCTTGTATTTTTGGAGAGGGAGAAAATTTTTGAGATTGCTTGTGGATTATTGGAGCTTGTGAATGATTGCTTGGTTTTGAGGATCTTGAAGACTTACTCTTCTAATAAGCTCTATTATGGAAAGGTAGGAGCTTTACCTTGCTTGTGTTATGCTTATTTTTTGTTTATGTGCTTATGTTGAGTATTGTTTTCTTTGGAATGCTTGTTAGGTGTGGGTAGATTGCCTAAGTTTGGAGTAGGAGGAGACTATGGGGAGTTATCATGTGGGGAGGTGTAAGAGTTTTCCTTTTTTATTGAAGGGATTTTTGGTTTGGGTGCCCCACTTTGTACAAGGAATGCTTGCATTTCTTTCTTATTACTTTTATGAGGGAGGCATAAGAGATATGAGGGAGGCATAAGAGTATGTGGGAGGTATAAGGGGTACTTGACGGAGGCATAATAGTATGTAGGGGATTTGAGATATGCATTGGAGGATTTAAGGTGGGCACCCATTCCCACTAGGAGGCATAAGTCCCCTCCCCATAGATCTTCCTCCTTTGGCTTTCATTTTAGGCCTTTTTTTGTTATTGTTATTTCTTCTTTCTTGTGTTGTGTTTGATTTTGAATGTGGTTGAAATGTTTGTGAAATATATGTTTGTGTTGTGGAAGCTTGTTGCTGCCATGTGTTGGAATTATCTCCCATTTTAATGTGGTTGGGGCTCGGGGGCCAATGGATAGGATGGCTTCTCCTCTTCATTGGATATCATGGTTGGGTGGAGAGTGTTGCCTCTCCCCCCTTTTTGTTGTGGATCAGAAAAATATTGGAGGAGCTATCTTGTTGGAGTGGTGAAGCTTGGATTTTGTTAGAGACATTGTAAAACATCCTTTGTGGTGTTCCCACTTAGAGTGGAGAAAACTTGTAATAATGTATTCTATTATTAGCTTGTATTCTTGTATGATTTCCCACTTTAAGTGGAGGACATTGTATTGATCTTCTGAAGGAGATTTACATTCAAATATTTATTTTTAAAGTTATATTGTATGATGAAAGAAACAAAAGAAGAAAGAGTGTGTTGAATTATTAGTTGTGTGAAATGGAAAAGAAAACTATTTCCTTTGTTTGAAGTTCTAACTTTTTGTGAGAAAAGTAGTTCTTTGTGTTAAAATATATGATCTATTTTCAATGGAAAAGAAAGTATTACTTTCATTGGTGAAGTTGTAATGTTTTAAATGAGAAAGAAGAAATATGGAAGTTGTAGATGTTGATGTATACATAGTAAATTTGAATGGAAGATAAAGTTGCTATAGTTGTTTTGAACATATATATGTTGTAGTAAAAATGGGAACAAGAGAATAAATTTGAAGTATGTTCTTATTTTGGAAATGTTAATTTTGTAGTAATAAAATAACAATGTAAAAATAGATTTAGATTTCTTTTTCTCATGAAATTTAAAAGAATACATTTTGAACATAATAGAATGACTTTGTAAAGTAGATGTGTTTATTGGATTAGATAATACAAAAAAAATGAGTAGATTTAACTAAAGAATGAACAAATAATATTAAATCCCAAAAATGGAAATGTTAGGAGCATAAAATCAAGTTTAGAATGTATTTTAGGTCCTTGTAGTAAAATTTGGCTTTGAAAAAATCTCAGATTAAAGGTTCTATTTTTCATGAACATGATTGTCACCCTATGCAGAGCGGCGGTCCTGTAACCACCGCTCAGGCTAAGGCGGCAGTCTGTGGTTTTTCACCCAGGCAAGGCGGTGGTCCCAGGACCGCTGGTCTACTCTGGGCAGTGATTCTGTCAAGTACGACATAACTCCATGGATCCGCGCTTATGCGAAAACATTTACTGGATTTTTCTAATTTTTAAGTTGTAAAATTTAACTGTTAACTACCAACATGCAGACATTGAGAAATCCCATGGTTTTGAACAATAAAAAAACACACAAATGGTGGATTTAATACATTCTTTTCATTTACAAATAGGGAATTTGGTTTTCCCCAAATAGAAAACCCCAAATACACTTACTGTGGAAACAAAACCAGATTGGTGGAGGAAATCCCTCTCATTCCTTGAATGAAATAGATCTCATTGAGAGAACTACAACTAAACTAATCTAAACTAGATCTCCATGTAGAATCCTCCATAGTTCTTCCTCCTTTTCTCCCACGGCTTCCTTTTCTCCAACCTACAATTCTTAACAAAACAATTAGACCAAATGAGGAGAATAAAATGAAGGAAAGGATTTAGTAGAAATTTATAAGGAAATTTAGGGCTAGTTTGGAATCCTATAATCTAGTGGCCAAGATTGAATTGATATAAGGGTGGAGGTTTCTGTACGTACCCAAAATTGTAAGGTACTGTACTACCGGAACAGTGTAATAAATGCCCCAATGATGATACAGGTCTCTTCGCAAGGTGTTCGGGATCCAGAAAATCTCTCCAAATATGCGTTAACATCCCGCATGCCCCACCTAGCCCCCGCATGCTTTGTTTTCCCATTTTACACTCTTTTCTTGCCCCTTTTCTCTTTAGTAATGAAACAGCCACCCTGCTTGGGTGGCGGTCTTGTGACCACCGCCCTGGATAGGGCGGCGAACCAGTAACCACCGCCCTGAGCAGGGCAGTGGTCCTTTACGCGTTTTCCAGAACATTCTTTTGACGTAACTCACGTAAAAACCAACACTTCACCAGCTTTCCTTGTCGACTTAAGCTTTGAATTTATGTAGTTAGCATTGTTCAGCTGTTGGTAAGCCACATATCCAGCTTGTGCAAACAGTGTTGCTATTTTATCTAATCCATTAGAGTAGAATAGCTTAGGAAGCCATTAAAGTTGTAGGTTTTGCTCCCAAAAAAAAATAGTTTTCAGGTTTTGGATGCTTCATGTTACATGACTTGCAATAGATCCCGCTAGGAATTGCATAAGCCAAGCTCTGTACTCTTGCGCTATTCCTCTCCTACCCGCATTTTATTCAGTCAATGTCCCAAGCTGCCTTTATCCCAATATCTATTTCTGTTGATGCTAGCATTACACACTTTTCTGGATTCACATGAATACGTAAGAACAAGGAGATCACATTGAGGGGGAAAGATTACATACACCATCGGATTCGCCACTGTTCTGCGGAATCCAGGTTCCATCTTTCAAATTTTTAGTTAGAATCATACCAAATAAAGTAGTTAATTGCTTTATTTCAGTTAATTCTATTCTCGATATTGCCAGGGAAGCTGTGGGGATTGATAGTTTCCAAGAAATTATGATTCACTCCTCACTTCTGAGGTAGGATCGAGAATCTTGCAAATAGATTAGTTATTTCATTATTTAGAATAGATCTACAAACTGCACAGACAAATAGCTACACTCGGTTATTTTGTTTGTTTTGATTATTAGTTTAGCTGTCAATTCTAAATATTTTAAATAGCTGCTTTCTCATAAATCATCAGAAAATACAAAAGAAGTCATATATGCTATAAATATATTTCATATACTTAGAGTTCATTTTATTACAGTTTGTTTATATTATTGCTTTTGTATGACAATTACGGGACCCAGGGAGCCTAGAGAATACGTTTTCGAGCCAATCGTGCCTCAGCCCAATCTAATAACAACAATAATTGATATTGACTAGAATCTCAGAATCCAAGTCTTCCAAACAACAACAAATTTCCAGCAGGTCAGATCTCAGTTAAGAGGGTTAAACATAGAAGACGACCAAGCACATACGTTTTGGTCAAATCAGCCAAACTACAGATTACCCTAGAAAAACATCCACATGACTGTAGAAGGATTAGAAAGAGAACAAACCTTTGGTTGTGATCCTTTGGTCCCACAACCAGGTGAAGGAGACATTCTCACAGATATAGATACCGGTCTAAGAATCCAGGTTGCAAGAACACCTGTGAGGTAATATGAGAAGATCGCACAACTGTTGATTCTAAATATAGAAGCTGAAAAAGCGTATGATTATTGGATACTAGGGATCAGGACTTGATTCCACGTATGACTATAGCTGGTCCACAACAAACACAAATCTACGGTTGTAACCCGCAAATCCCGGAGCCCAATGAGTCCATAAGAGAATTAGACATAAACACTAGCCTACGCACACTATTATTTCAGTCTACTCCACTTCCACCCATTATTATCAAACAATTATCCTTGCTGGACACAACAGCTAACAAAGCTAGAGAATTCTGGACTAGGCCAGAGAACCGTCCATAGAGTTGACTATATTTACAATCCACCATATGACCCTATACGGAGAAGTACACGAAACTATACCAAGTCATTTTTCATGCATTCCATAACCCATAGATCAAATCACGCCAGAGCTCGATATTGATTGGAGCCTTCGAGTAGTCATCCTTGCTGATCAATCTATCACACCAATCCAGGTTAGAAGGGACTTCTTTGCCTTAGATTCACAAATTCCATTAGTGCGTATTGAGGATATTAGATTAGTTTCCATACACTATTCCATCTGTACAGGCTGTCTCTGCACGACCTCGGGAGGTCAGGTACGTGGAAGAGTTACCTGTAGATTCCCACGCTCGCTTGTCACTTTTCCAGCGTACAAAATTGGTGAACCCGACGTGAAACAAAAAAAATTAGTAAAACTGACTCAAACTGCCTACTTTCTTGTTTGGAGTCATAGTATTACACTTTCATTCAAGTTTAGTACGCCTTCTTATCCGCCTCTTTAGCTTTCATAAATCACCTTCACTTCTTCCCATTATTCTGTGGGTATTCATATACCCCCCGAATATGTAGGGATTCGATGCATATGGCAGACCCCTCTTGGGTCTTGAGGCATACTATGCCCAACAGAATATACAATCATCACCCTCACTCTCAATGTGGGGCGACAAATATTCAACTAATCAGTTGTCAACACAAACTCCAAGGACTAGATATAGCTCGTCCTTCCAAACAGAGGGGTTGGAACAACTCGCTCAAACACAAACAGAGCCTTCAGGCTCAAATAATATGACGTTCACTGGAGAATTTGTCTCATCTCCTCAGGTACTACTTAGATCACACAATAGTAGAAAATCGGACCCATACTTAGTTCTAGATGACGAATACTCAGCGCGTTATTCCCAAAACGAATGACATTCTCAAGGCATGTATTCACCTGTAGGAGGTTTACAACTATAACCCGAGGTCTCTTTTCAAGAAAATACCTCTTTACCACTACATATAGGAAATACTGTTGGAGAAACTTGGTAAGATAGCGATCAATTCATAGCAGGATATCACATGCCTTTACAAAACCATGGTATACAACGAACGCCACTAGGGCAGGATGTCGTGACTTCACCAAGTGAAGTCATTTCAACTCTAATAGAAAAAGTTAGAGGGTTAAAGCTTGCTTAGGCAAGTCAAAATTTGAAATTCATGTAAATAGGGAGTTCCAATCCTCCACACCATTCTAGCCAAGTAGATCTCCTCACAGGAGTAGGCACGTTAGGCATGACTCCTCAGCATTCGCAACAAATACCAACTAGACTCACCGTCTCTAGTACCATTCCTCTCGGTCTAGTGCAGAACAATCCATTTATGGATAGTACCCCTTCGTACTTAAACATGTACTCAAAATCACCGCAAGGGGATATGTACTCATCCCCCGGCATGTTTACTCAAATACAGGGGTTGCCTTATGCCCCTGCCAACGCATACGCTACGCCATATCAGCAACCCGTTCCACCGCCGCTCCCTCAACAGGAACCATCAATGGTCGAAACATATGCGATAGGAACTTACTCAGAATATTTGAAAGAGCCCTTAGATTTCACCATATGAAGCGTCATGCTTCCAAGGCCTCTTCCCGATTTGCCCAAATACAAAGGTGAGGGAGATCCGAATGCGCATATCAAAGCTTACGCTACAACCATTCGAGAATTACTCCCATGGGATGGGGTTGCTAAAATATTCCCCAAAACTCTGGAGGGAATTGCTCTCAATTGGTATTATAGAATACCTGAGGCTTACATACATTCATTCAAACAACTTGTGTCTGAGTTCATCAAGGCCTTCGACATGAAAAAACTGTTAAGGACAGGAATCAGGGAATTCTTACACATCAAGCAAGAACATAACGAATCTGTCGCCCATTTCATCCAAAGGTGGCGTACAGTCCTTTATTCCTCGGCAAGCGCTCCAAATATGGATCAAATGGAACTATGTGATTTATTCCTTCATTCGCTTAGTAGAGAAGTGAAGGAAGAAGTTCAGAAGTTCCCATTATGAACTTACGATGAGGTATTGGAGAGTGCCCTTCGAATAGATCAAGCAGCGATTGATAGTGGTTGCAAAACATATGGAGCAAACGGGAAGTTAATCGCTCCCAATCAAAACACTACAAATTATCCCACTACCACAAACGCTAATCAAGGACCTAAAATCCTTAATAAAAATCGGGGTGTAACAATCGATGGAGTAACCGACCAACCCAAGAAGGTGAATGTTGTCAATACTCCATCACAAATAAACAACCAACGAAACAATAACTTGACCCTGACAATCAACACGCTGGATTTTAACCATCCACAAAAACAACAACAACAGTGAAATCCCATACAAGGGCTAAGCCAAAATTCAACTAGGTATCAAGACCAAAATTCAAACCAAAGACAACAAACGCAAAATTTTAATAGACAACGGTTAGATCAAAATTAGGCGTCACGATATGCACCAAACCAACAAAATATGAATTATAATCCTAATTCGTATTATGGCTTCCACAAAATCCGGGGCCATGACACTAGAACATGCCGTGACTATAATAAATTCATGCAACGCTTGCCAAATGAACACAAACAACTTTTCATGGATATGTTCTTAGCAGATCCTACGTCACCAACGTCAAAAACCTTTTCAGGGGCAGTTTCCCCTCAAAACGCACCCCTAAAGATCTTCAATGATCCACTCCCAAATCACGATAACAACAGATTAAATCCAACTGGGATAAACAAGGGTGCAATGACGGGAAACAATGATCTTGAAGCTTCGACTTCGCTAAATCCATTAGTTGCGCCACAACTAGGAAGTCAACCACGACCTAAGGTAGTCAGATTAGTGGAGTTAGAATCTGAATTACCCATCGAAGCTGTAACAAGGACACGAGAGTATTTCTCTCAACCAAGTCCAAGCCATCTGCCAGAAACAGATAACATCCAGCAAATCATAGCAAAACCTGTGGGTGCTTACGATTTAGTTAATGATCTAACAAAAACCTTCTCGCATATTTCGTTTCTTGACTTGCTAAAGAACTCCCCTGCCCACAGGGCTGCTCTTTTAGAAGCGTTAGGTTTAGGTCATTTAATTAACATCACTCCACCACCTGAAACACAGGTAAATCATATAGACTTTGATGTTCATCCTCCGGGACAGGTGGATAGAGATGTCGAATTCATATTCGAAATAAGTAAAATGCCTACAGATGTTGAGATCACACGCCAAGGTGATCCAACCTTACACTTACAAGTACGAGTTTATAATAACTACGTAAAACGGGCAATGGTTGACGATGGGGCCGTAGTTAACATAGTCCCCTTTTCTTTCCTTGAAAAACAAGGATATGGGGAAACAAACTGTTCCACCACTCGAAATACATTAAGAGGCTATGATAGCCTTAAAGCCACTTCAATAGGAACCATAATACTACTGGTCACCTTAGGACCCAAAAAAATTCTGATTGAGTTTTATATTATAGATCGGGAAACTAATTATAATATGATCCTCGACCGACCATGGATACACCGCATGAAGGCAATCCCTTCTACACTATTTCAAGAAGTAAGGTTTTTACATTTAGGAAAGGTATTCGTGGCCAAAGGTGATCCAAAGCCATTTGATGTGCACCTAGCTGACTTAAAGAAAAGACCAGGTATACACTCGGAGTTCAAACTCCCAACAAACCAACTTAATAAACCTACCGACGTAAAAACAAAAGAAAAATTGATGTCAACATCGGAACGGAAGATGAACCGAGAATTTTAAAACTAGGATCTTTGTTAACACAAGAGGAAGTAGAAATACACACTCAGATCCTTAAGGAATATCAGAAGGCATTTGCATTTAATTATAAAGAAATGACAGGGGTTGCACCCCACATTGCGGTACACAACCTTGTCACTAAATCTGATGCAAAGCCAGTTAAACAAAAATCGAGACCCATGAAGCCCAAGGTAGCCCTCATGGTAAAAGAAGAGGTAATAAAACTCCTCCAAGTAGGATTCATCAAGCCAGTCGATTACTCCCAATGGGTATCTAACATTGTTCCTATCCTCAAGAAGAATGGAAAGATACACATTTGCATAGATTTCCGAGACATCAACAAAGCATGTCCTAAGGACGACTTCCCATTGCCATCTATTGATGTCATTGTTGATGCAACAGCTGGGTTTGAACTTTTGTCTCTCATGTATGGATTCTCGGGATACAATCAAATCAGAATATATGAGCAAGATCAAGCTAAAACTACGTTTATAACTCCTTGGGGAACCTATTGCTATGCTGTTATGCCTTTCGGTCTCAAAAATGCTGGTGCTACGTACCAGCGGGCTATGAATTATATATTTCACGATCTAATTCATAAAATCATGGAATCCTACGTAGATGACTTGTTGGCTAAGGCCAAGAAGCGCTGTGACCATCCGGAAATACTCCGAGTCATTCTTTTGCGTCTAATAGAATACGGAGTCACGCTAAATCCAGAGAAATGCGTCTTCGGTGTAACAGGAGGGAAGCTCCTAGGTTATATCATATCGTCACGAGGAATAGATGTAGACCCAACCAAAATTCAGGCTGTCCTTGAAATGGTTCCACCTTCGGATGAATCTGGAATCAGGTTATTTCTCGGAAAGCTGGGTGCAATCCGAAGATTCATCCTGGACTTGAGCTTCGCCATTCATCCTATTAACAATCTACTCAAGAAAGACTATAACATTAATTAGACCAAAGACTTCAATGAAGCTTTTGACATAGTTAAGTGTTTCTTGTTGTCGCCACCTACGCTAATGCCACCTAAGCTAGATCACCCGTTAGCTTTATACTCACGAGCTACCAATGTCTCGTTAGCTTGCATGTTGGCCCAAGAAGACGATGACAAAAGAGAACGCGCAATTTATTTCATTAGCCGAACATTGCTCGACTATGAAACGCACTATACACAAGAAGAACGAGAATGTCTCGCCATAGTCTTTGTAACCAAAGGCCTAAGACACTATATGCTAAATCAAGAGACAAGGGTCGTGGTAAAAACCGACCACTTACGAACTTTCCTCACACAAGGGTCTTTGTCTAAAAAGGCTGGACGTTTCATAACCTTAATGGGAGAGTTTGAATTAACATTTGTAAACCAAAATTTAGTTAAGGGACAAATCATTGCGAATTGGTTAGCTGATAACCCATTAGATGGAGGCGATCCAGTAGATTTGGATTTTCCAGATGAGTGCGTATACTACATCGAAACCCGACCCGCTATCTCTGAGTGTCCTTGGTACGCTGATATCATTAACTATATCATGGATCATACATATCCAGAAGGATCTACACCGCAACAAAGAAGACGGTTATGCATTATTGTAGCCAAATATGTTATTATAGAGCAAGTGCTCTATCGGAGAGCGTTTGATGGAATGCTCCTAAGATGTGTTGACATAGAAGAATCCAAGAAGATTCTCCATGAATCTCACAGCGGAGTGTGTGGAGGCCACTTCGGCGGCCACGCCACTGCTCGAAAAATACATCGAATGGGATATTTTTGGCCCACCCTAGAACATGACGCAATAGAGTTTGTACGCAGATGTTATAAGTGCCAAGAATTCTCCCATGAGATCCACATGCCGGCACAAGCTCTGCAACCAATCACTACTCCTTTTCCCTTTTCTACATGGGGTTTAGACTTAATAGGGAAGTTCTCTCCCTCATCCATAGATGGCCATAATTTTATAATCATGGCCACTGAATATTTCACCAAATGGGTAGAGGCTATGCCTCTTACAACTGTACCTGGTTCTGTAATCGCCAAGTTCATTTAAAACCAAATTATTTGTAGGTACAGTATCCCGCAAATCATTATCTCCGATAATGGAACTTCTTTTAAGAATGAAGAAGTTTGCGAACTATGCAATAAGTTTAAGATAAGCCATCATACGGCCTCCTTGTATTACCCTCAAGCCAACGGGTAGGCTGAAGCGACAAACAAGACACTGAAATCCATTCTCCTTAAAATGGTAAAAGAAAACAAACGAGATTGGCATTTGAAGTTGTATCCGGCCTTATGGGCTCACCGAACCTCAATAAGAACACCAACAGGAGCAAATCCTTTCTCGTTAGTGTTCAGGGTAGAGGCAGTTCTCCCACTCGAGGTTGAAATACCCAGTCTTCACATTTCGTTACAAGGGGTTTTGGATGAAGACGCTTACAGAGAAGCACGTCTTTCCCAACTAGAAAGCCTAGATGAAACCAGGTTAGATGCTGAACAACGACATAGAGTCTATGCTGACCGGATGTGCCAGTAGTACAACAAGAAGGTCTATAAGTGCGACATCTACGAATGTGATCTAGTTCTAAGGCTGGACAATCGGATCGACAAAAAGACCGGTGAAGGAAGGAAATTCCGGCCCAAATGGTTGGGACCATACCGAGTCACAAAGGACTATAGAAACGGTGCATACCTCTTATGTACGCTATAAGGTGAGGAATTTGGTGAAACAGTCAATTCCCTGCACCTCAAGCGTTTCTATGCGTAAGCAGCTAGAACCACTTATATAACTATCTACATTGCATTTTCATATAAATTAGGATCATGTTGTCCACTTGTTTTATACACAAATTGTGATCAAGGAATCTATTCTCAAAGTAATTCATTACGAACTCATGATGTTGTTGGCATAAAACTTTCTAATCATATCTCTCCATTTTCATGATATCACCAATTATCTCAGAATCATTTTATCAAATAAAGATAGACATGACGAAGTCTTAACGGTAACCATACCAAGATCTGCAAGTCTATTCTCGCTTTGATTTCTTCTTAGGATAGGTGTCATTGCCTATGGTCTGTTCTAGAAGCTTCATGGTGTCACATCTATCCCATATGTATATCTCTTTGGAAATAAGCACATACTGACATTTTACTCAAATAAACAAGTCAAATGTTGATCAAACAGAAAATTTTAATTTTACACATTTCCCTGCCCCACCAACCTTCGGTGATGAGCTTACGTCTCTTACTAGTGACGTAGGGTTGGGAAAGGATGGAAATTCCCTTACTCGCCTACGCTTTGCCCACGGTGATAAACCCACGCTTCTTACTAGTAGCGTGGGGCCAAGTGTAGGGGGTCCTCTTGACAAACAAATGCAAATGGTCATATGCAAGCAATTCAATTTTTCAAACTTTGAGTCAAAAACAAATGAAACAGATGTTCAAAATTCTGAAAGAGTTACAAATCCTAAAAATCCAGATTTTGTCTGTCATGTGGCCATCTACAGGTCTAAGTCTGGATAAACCACAGAGAAAGTTGCATCCAAAACTATGAAGTCACTCGGGTGGAGTCGGCTTGTAGCTTTCAATTTGGTTCTGCCAAAGCTTTGTCTATCTTTCATCACTGTCATTTCATCACATTTCATAACTTGCGCCCTTCTTGGCTCTTAGTGATGAGCCCTCACATCTTATTAGTTGCGTGGAGTTAGGAGTGGGGAAAGTTTATCTGTTCATCATATTGGTTATTTTCACCGCTTTGCCAAAACAAACATGAGGTATCCAAATTGCTCACAGAAGCTAAGATTCAAAATCACAATATATCTACATTGTCATGTATCAGCATCATGAAACACAAAGGAAAGTAAAGAAATTACATCATTTGTTCACCATTGCATACATTCTTGAAAGCATATAAACATACATCGTAGTATACACAAAGAGGCTTGAAATAGAAATGGAAACATGAGTGACAAGCTTTTGATCCAAAAACAAATGCATATATATAAATAATCAATGTTTATATATAATGCCATCATGCACTAGGCATGGTCAAAACGATCAAAGAGCCCGTGATATACAAAAGAATATGTAGTACAAAATACATAAGGGCCAAGTGGCCTCTCAACCCCTACGCGACCCCTCCGAAGGTACGCGCCCTCGCCTAGGACTCCGGCTACGCCGGTGCTCTGAATGTATGGAGGGCTCAGGGTCCCGAGGGGCAGCCGCGGTCTCACCACGAGAATGGCTCCTCATAAGGCGCTCAGCCGTCCTGTAACCCGCTAACTCTGTGCACAGGGTCGACACCATCCTGGCCACGTGCCAAACGGGAGCGAAGACATCGGTATGTCTACCAGCCGCTAAGGGCTCCCCAGCATCCACAGACAGCTCTACGCGGGTCCTCTCCATAGGGATCATCAGGGTATCAGTGCATACCCTGCGGATCAGATCCCGCCACTCGTCAACAGTCTCTGCAAGCAAAGGAGAAAATGAATTAGAAACTAAGCAAGAGGCTAAAAGATACAAAAATAAAAAATAAGGAGAATCCACAAACAAGCATTAAAAGGGAGAAAGAGTAGCTTACTCAGATCACCGGGCCTCCAGGATGGGTCGCTGGGGCCAGCACCCGTCACGGATGCCGCTGCTGACTGAGGGGCTGCTCCTGTAGCAGAAGCAATGTGTTGCCCTGCAATGGACTCGTCCTCTCCACCATGGCCATGGGAGAGCGGCTCCTTTGAAACTAGAATCTCCCTCTTTGCGCTCTCCTCAGCCCTCTCTACTCGCATAATGTCCTGAGTGTCATGCCACTCAGGATCACTATCATTAGTCTCCTCCTCTGACCCTCCCTCTGTGAACTCCTCAGACTCGGAGTCAATATCTATAGGGTCATCACTGCTGTGGGCGGGACCCACGGCAATCCGAAGTAAAGGTGCCCGAGGCACACCAGCTCTCCCTCCAGCACAAACTATCCTCCTGGCTGCAATAGGAATGCCAGGAGTGACCACTGTCCAACAACGGCCTCTAGGCCCCCCTTTGGCCTCACGGACTGATCTGTAAACTGGTGCCACTGGGGGAAGCATGCCCATGTACGGTAGGCCGAACTGCTGAGGAACTCTGCCGAAAGGATGCACCTCCACTCGTCCCACTTGATCAATGAGCTGCCCTGTGGTGGAGCAGGAGATCAGGGTAAGAGTCTCCTCGCCCCATATACCGGCCATAAGCTGGTACGGTGTCGCCTCCATGTTCACAGTAGTGAGGGAGGCAACTGGCTGGTGAGGTGCTCTGAGCACCAACATGTCCGTCCATCTGGCTTCCCTCACAGCCCCAAGATCTGCCACCTCCACGCCCCTGCCATAAGGGATGAAACGCTCATACATCCAACTCATAACTAGAGTCGGGTGGCTCAATGACTGTCCCTGTAAACGGACCACCCTGTATAAATCATGGTAGGTGGTCCCCAGAATATCTGCACCCCAAGCGTATATCCAGCCGTGCCCCTCTATCTGTGCAATGATGGGGGCCCAGCAATATAACAATGTGTCCCCTCCCTTGTCCCCAATCAGCCTCGAGGCAAGGATCCCCATAATGGCCTATCAAAATACGGGGATAGGCAAAGAAGGAATGGATCGAACTCTCCCTCCCTTCTTCGACCCCGTGGAGATGGCTGCATCTCCCATATAGGCTGCCCACTATGCAATCTGTGCCCGTGAGCCTGCTGTCTCTAATGTAAGTCTCCGCCCGATGATCAGGACCCCGAGAATACGGTAGATATCCTCTAATGTGATGGTCCACTCACCACGGACCCCTGGCAGTCGGAAGGTGTTCCGATCTGCATCCCAGTAAGAGAATAAGTCACAAAGGATGTGACTAGATGGTGCAACATGGGGCACGCGCGATATGCGTAGTATGCCTACCCTCTGAAGTGTGTCCTCCTCATCCTGTGAGAGGGCATCCAGTACCCCTAAGAGCCAATCACACTCCCTCTCTCTGCTCCATCTAAGGTACTCCTCTCTCGCCTGCATACACCCAAAAACACACAAAATAGAGCAAGTTAGCATCCAGACAATACCAAGAAAGCCATAAAAACACGTAGAAATGCTAAAAATACAAGTACAATCTCAAAAGTAGGCTCCTTTTGCATTCTGTACAAAACCGCCGCCTTAAAGGCGGCGGTCGCGTAGCCGCCCCCTTGAACAGGGTGGAAGTTATGTAACCGCCGCCCTGGCCAGGGCGGCGGTCGTGGTTCGAAAACCCACGCGGGTTTTAATCTAAAAAAAAGCCTAAAAACACCAAAAAAGGACTGTTTTAGCTAAAAACAAAGCCTACCCAGTAAGTGCCCCCCCTAGACGGACCTTTTCAACCTAACATTTTCAAAAAATGACCCCCCCCATTACAACAAATTTATCATTTCAAAATTTAAGGGGTAAAAACGCAAAATTAAAGAGAACTAACCTGTGATCGCTGAGGTCGGTGTTCCGCTCATGGAGGCATGATCACGATCTCGCTACGGACGTTTCGACTAGACTCATGCAAGAAACCGTCACCATGGGTCCCAGAGATCAAAAACAATCAAATCAACTCACGCAAATGAATAGGAAAATGGGCCCACTTTCATATATATAGCACTCTGTTTTTTTTAAAAATGACTTTTCACAGGTTTGGAGCGCTGATTGAGGTAAGTTCCTATCCCCACACGAATGGTATGTTCTCATTCCTTGTTACTCTTAGCGTTTATTTTTCGAACTATTGTATCTATCTGCACTTGAGTTCTCTTTTCATTTTGCAGGTAGCGGGAATTTTGGATGGCGTCATTTCAACACACGGACGTGTAATGTATAACTTCTAAACTGCCCATTTCAGGACGGCCATACTTGGACCCACCGTTTTACGCCTCGTCATGGCTAAAACACTTCTCCGAGGGGGCAATATGTACGTACCCAAAATTGTAAGGTACTGTACTATCGGAACAGTGTAATAAATGCCCCAATGATGATACAGGTCTCTTCGCAAGGTGTTCGGGATCTAAAAAAGCTCTCCAAATATGCGTTAACATCCCACATGCCCCGCGTAGCCCCCGCGTGCTTTGTTTTCCCCTTTTCCCCTCTTTTCTTGCCCCTTTTCTCTTTAGTAATGAAACCACCGCCCTGGACAGGGCGGCGGTCCTGTAACCGCTGCCCTGAGCAGGGCGGCGGTCCTTTACGCGTTTTCCAGAACGTTCTTTTGACGTAACTCATGTAAAAATCAACGCTTCACCAGATTTCCTTGCCGACTTAAGCTTGCATTTATGTTTTTGGTCCCCTGGAATAGTGTTTTTCCTTTGTTTATTGTTTAGGAGTTCAGTTTGGTTTTGATCTTTGGGTGTTTGAATTCCTATAAATGAATGGCTTGTGCTCAAGCAAATGGCCACCATTTTTACTCCAATCTTCTCATTTTCAGTGCTGTGGTCTGTTAGTTTGCTTAGGATTGATAGTGTAGTTCATTTCATGTTTGGTTAAGCATTATATTGCAGCTAGTAAGCCACATACTCATCTTGTGCAAGTGCTATCATTTCTTCAGCCCCTCAGGTCTGCCCCTCATTCACTTTCATGCTCTCTTTTCATATTTTAGTCTTTTATTCTGTTTAGAAGCCATAGTTTTAGTTCTTTGCATGCTTAGTTAGCATTGTTCAGCTGTTGGTAAGCCACATATCCAGCTTGTGCAAACAGTGTTGTTGTTTTATCTAATCCATTATAGTAGAATAGCTTAGGAAGCCATTAAAGTTGCAGGTTTTTCTCCTCAAACAAAATAGTTTTCAGGTTCTGGATGCTTCATGTTACATGACTTGCAATAGATCCCGCTAGGAATTGCATAAGCCAAGCTCTGTACTCTTGCGCTATCCCTCTCCTACCCGCGTTTTATTCAGTCAATGTCCCAAGCTGCCTTTATTCCAATATCTATTTCTGTTGATGCTAGCATTACACACTTTTTTGGATTCATGTGAACACGTAAGAATGAGGAGATCACACTGAGGGGGCAAGATTACATACACCATCGAATTCGCCACTATTCTGCAGAATCCAGGTTCCATCTTTCAAAGTTTTAGTTAGAATCATATCAAATAAAGTAGTTAATTGCTTTATTTTAGTTAATTCTATTCTCGATATTTCCAGGGAAGCTGTGGGGATTGATAGTTTCCAAGAAACTATGATTCACTCCTCACTTCTGAGGTAGGATCGAGAATCTTGCAAATAGATTAGTTATTTCATTGTTTAGAATAGATCTACAAACTGCACAGACAAATAGCTACACTCGGTTATTTTGTTTGTTTTGATTATTAGTTTAGCTGTCAATTCTAAATATTTTAAATAGCTGCTTTCTCATAAATCATCAGAAAATACAAAATAAGTCATATATGCTATAAATATATTTCATATACTTAGAGTTCATTTTATTACAGTTTGTTTATATTATTGCTTTTGTATGACAATTACGGGACCCAGGGAGCCTAGAGAATACGTTTTCGAGCCAATCGTGCCTCAACCCAATCTAATAACAACAATAATTGATATTGACTAGAATCTCAGAATCCAAGTCTTCCAAACAACAACAAATTTCCAGCAGGTCAGATCTCAGTTAAGAGGGTTAAACATAGAAGACGACCAAGCACATACGTTTTGGTCAAATCAGCCAAACTACAGATTACCCTAGAAAAACATCCACATGACTGTAGAAGGATTAGAAAGAGAACAAACCTTTGGTTGTGATCCTTTGGTCCCACAACCAGGTGAAGGAGACATTCTCACAGATATAGATACCGGCCTAAGAATCCAGGTTGTAAGAACACCTGTGAGGTATTCTGAGAAGATCACACAACTGTTGATTCTAAATATAGAAGCTGAAAAAGTGTATGATTATTGGATACTAGGGATCAGGACTTGATTCCACGTATGACTATAGCTGGTCCACAACAAACACAAATCTACGGTTGTGACCCGCAAATCCCGCAGCCCAACGAGTCCATAAGAGAATTAGACATAAACACTGGCCTACGCACACTAGTATTTCAGTCTACTCCACTTCCACCCATTATTATCGAACAATTATCCTTGCTGGACACAACAGCTAACAAAGCTAGAGAATTCCGGACTAGGCTAGAGAACCGTCCACAGAGTTGACTATATTTACAATCCACCATATGACCCTATCCGGAGAAGTACACGAAACTATACCAGGTCATTTTCCACGCATTCCACAACCCATAGATCAAATCACGCCAGATCTCGATATTGATTGGAGCCTTCGAGCAGTCATCCTTGCTAATCGATCTATCACACCAGTCCAGGTTAGAAGGGCCTTCTTTGCCTTAGATTCACAAATTCCATTAGTGCGTATTGAGTATATTAGATTGCCTAAATAAGTTTTCTGCTTTCCATACACTATTCCATCCTTACCGGCTGTCTTGACACGACCTCGGGATGTCGGGTACGTGGAAGAGTTACCTGTAGATTCCCACGCTCGCTTGTCACTTTTCCAGCGTACAGTTTCACCCTAATTTTCTTAGGTAGAAATGTATTTTAAATGTTTAATTTAAAATCCTTAAGGGTATGTGTAGATGGGTGAATGGGGCATTTTAAATTTCCCTGGGGTGTAAAGTTCCCTTTTTTTCCTTTGTATGTTATGGGAATTAATTAAAAGGACTTTAAACTAATAGGATAATGAAGCTAAATTATTTAAGCATGAAGTTAGTTATCTTTGGATTGAACATTAATTAAGAATAAAGAACAATTAACCAAGTAAATTAAACTATGGCACCTTCCTAGCTAGCCTTTAATTAATCGACCTTAGAGATAAAGTGATTGCAATATTCAATTTTTTATCTATACTTGACCTATCTATTATAGAGTTGATTTTAATGGTGTAAGTTAACTTAATGAACCCTAAGGATTAAAAATCCTTGTAACCTTCTTATAACTTAAACAAAAAAAATTAGTCACGATTTTTGAGTTAAGTATTAGGTTGTAGCATGTTCTTAGAACGTCATTTTTGCAGGCGTTATAGTTTTTGTGTGCAGTTCGATATTCATGGAAAGCTATTCGGGCTACTAGTGGCACACCCGATGGTGCCACTGTGCCACTTCATGAATCCCACCAAGGTGGATCCGGACAACATTCTACAACAGAGCATTTTCTACGACAAGTGGATCAATTGGATGATGTTCGTTTCATGGGGCTACTGTGTGTAAATCTTCAAAATAATTAAGGTCCCCCACATTTTTAAGTTCCCTCTGCAAACCTTCCTAACATGGGCTGACTCTACCCAGAAATATTCCTTCCTCTTCAACACCTGTACGGTGCCTAGAAACACCTGTGAGAGGCCCACCATTATTTTATTCAATGATATTAATACAAATAATGTATCTCAGGTTATTGAAACCACTTACACTAAATGGGATATGGACTGGGTGAAAATCAATTTTAGATGGAGCGACGGGACCCTTGAAACATTGCAGAACCAAATTGTTTAAACCCCTCTACTCTCCTATTTCCGGATCATTTGCTTAAACATCAGGCATACTGATTCATAATAGATTTATTATGGATCTTTTGCAACACAAAATTTTTCTCTGCGTCAACCAAAAAGTCATGCTTTGCAAAATTTTTTGGGTTGAAACATGTCTTGTTAATGGTGTTGTTATCTCTATCGTTGACATTATTTACAAAAAATTGTTCTGTCCATTGGTTTTTGTTTACTTGTCGTTGACAAATTTGATCGATACGTTAAATGGAGATTAAAATAATAAGTTACAAAAATCAGGAAGATGTCTTTACGCGAACATAGTTGTAAATGTCATATAATTTTCTGTAATTTTATACATTGTATGGAATTTCTGTGTTTTCTTTTTACTTTTAATTCCACGTGGGAAAAAATAGATGCGACACATGTTTTATATCTTCAACTGTGGCAATACGGAAATAAGATTTTTATATGGAAATGTGTGCCACATGTATGGCGGAGAGTGTCCATCCTTTGCTGGCAAACTAATCATGATCGTCGATGGTCTATCACTTGTCAAAGGGATGGGGGATTTCCCTGGTGAAGATGCCTTTCGGCATAACTAGTTAAGCGTGAGTCAAAATCTAATCATGTTTGATTCAATGAGGGAGTAAATTTAGTTCTTACTTTTGTTTTAGAAGGTGATCTTGTAAGTAACCAATTTCACATAAATAAAGCAAGACTCCCAAAATGTTGAAATGGCTATAGAAAACCATTGTACAGTATAAACATAGAAAACCATTATATAGTATAAACAAATAAGAATTCCAAATTTCTCATATAACTCTCTCATGATAAGAAAGTGTAGTTGAACCAAAGATTCACTCTGAGATGATCGAGATTAACCTTATGGTAATACTAATATTCCTAGGCCAATCTTTAGAGTGGAATTTTTTTGAGATTAGGCTAGCCTAATAATGAAATGATACATCAAGGCCACAATTTCTATATGATCATTTCACACCTGTTGGAGTAGTAGAATATAACAAAGATCAATTACAGTTTACTAAGGGCTTGCAAGTTTATAAAATGGCCTCATCCTATACTATATAGTCTATGACACACAAAATCTGAACAAATGCATGTGAGAGGCGCTAAACAAACCAAGAATCAAATGAATTTGACTTATTCCAATGGTACTCAATTTTTCAGTCCCTCATAACCAGTAAGGTAAAATAGTATTGATCGCAGCTAAAATTGATATAAACAGATGGGAAGAAATTCACATGGGCACCAAGATTTTTTGCAAAGCTACTCTATTGGGTAGAACACCGGCTAAAACAAAAATTCATATACCCAGAGAAGGCTTATAATTCTAGCATGTACCCAATTTGAAATGGTTGTAGTGATTGTTCATTTTCAAATGACAACAGACTACATTTCCAAATGGAAAAAGGGGCAAGCACAATAATAGTTCTTGAGGCAAATAATACTGAATAATTTTAAAATAAACAAAATAATGTACTTAAAACGAACTATTATATTAAACTACCAGATTAAAAAATATAATGGTATTTCTTCATGCGGGTGTCATTGATAATATCGAAATATTTCAAAAACAAAAAGACATGGGATCATCAAATTATTGGATGGCATCATCCTTCATTTTCTCATGGAAACATATAAGGGTTGTTCTTGATGTGGGTATGATTGAAAATACCTAATCAAATCGTAGCCTTTTATGCTTAACACCACAGAGATAAATATATGGTAGTTATTGATGTGGTGTGATTGATAATACTGAATTACTTCAAAATAGAAAACGAATTATTAATATATTATGAAATTACAGTAAGCTCTAATGTAAAATTCTCACATTACAAATATATCATAGTTCTTTATGGGGCAAGGGAATGTGAAGTAAAAGACTGAATTATTCTTTAAAAAAAATGAATCATCAAATTACTGCAGGTTGTCATGCTATACTATGGTAAGGATAGATACTAGTGGTCTCTCCTTGTGGAGCAAGATTACACCGTAAGTGTGTGGAAGGTGGTTTTTTTTTTGTTGTTTGGTTTGTGTATGTTTTTTTGGGGAGGTTTAGTTTCTACTCTGGTAGATGCCTAAAAATATTGTCCATTTAAATATGCCAGTAAAAAGATACGGTAAGGAAGCTAAAAGCTTTTTCTAAAGGCTTCCCTCATAAACGACGAACTTCATAATTCAATGATTGATGGTCCCTGCAAGAAATGTCAAGTGAAGGAAAGTTTGAAATTGTTTTCATGCAAATGAGGATAAATTGTATCAGAACAATACTAAAAGATTCCAGGATTCTTCTCTTGAATCAGAGTGCATAGTTGAAGATGCAGTGGATCATGTGTAGGTAAACATGTCTGCTATTGTTTCCACACACTGTCTTTCCACAATTAAAGATGTTGATTTGGTAGTAGTGCTGAAGAAAGGGAAAATTACAGAACAAGGGAACACCTATTTAAGCAAGACAATCAACAGAGACATATGATAATTGAAGATGAAGCCAATGTGCTACACTGTCTTTATGAGAAAGTTAGCCATCAAGTAGAAAAACATCCTTTCCTATTGAGTGGCAAGTATCCCATACCTAAACAGCTGGACTTGCTAGGGAGGAGTAAGAATAGTTGATTAAGACCAATAAATAAACACATAATGTTTTAGATTTTAGAACTCTAGATTATATGTAAAGTGTAGTTTTATCATCATTTGGTATTATACACTAACAATAAAAGGCTTAATTTAATGAATATACTCACTCAGGTTAAAAAATGGGCATTCATACTATATTGAAGAATGCAACATGGTAGTTTGAACTTTGTAACTCTCTATAAATTATATCCAACAATCATTTGATCGTATACAACAAAAATGAACAACACGGTTTAGGGAGACTCCAAATCACATAGGTGGAAAGATGGTCATTCACGTTGTATTGAGCAATGTAACTAAAATAATAATATTTTGTCTTTAACATACCCATGAACACTATTAATAAACTTAAGGAAATATCCCTCTTCTTCGTCAATCTTGCAAAAACAATCCAGAATCTAGCATTAAAAAATTAAAACCAAAGAAGCAATATTGCCTCATCGACATAGTCCCCCATGAATAAATAATTAGTATCAGGTGCCTTGCCACCAATCCAGAAAAGCTCTACCAAATCATGGAACAATCCATGGATATCACTGCATACTGTGACCGAGAACTTCACTGGTTGCACATTCCATTCTTCAACTAAAACATCCTTGGCCTGGTCACATAGATTCTGTACCTCCAACTCTGCCAACGACTTGCAGTCTAAGAGCTGCTCAATCCATCTGTCCAGATCATAATGGGAAGGCATTTCTGAGACTCATAATACTTCTTCAAGACACACAGATGTACCTAAATGAAACCCAAACCACAGTGAGTTCACAATCAATCATAAATCAAACACCAGGTGAATTTTTTTAAATGTGCATAAACACACACATCATATATAGGCTTGATCACAAAGATATTTGAAATGATAAACTTGTATATGAAATCTTAAATCAAGACAATCAAAGAAGGCTTGGAGAATTCGTACTAAAACTAGGGCACCCATAAAAAAAATCTTCGAAACAAGTGAATAGGTGCTATAGACCGATTTGGACAGCCCAAAGGTGAGAAAAAGTCACCTCACCTCATCTCATCCTACATACTGTAGTACCTACATGAGGGACCCACATTAACGGTACAAATCCATTCCTTCGAGATATGGAGCTGATCTTGAGCTGTCATCCAAGCACGAATATACCTTCCTTGAAGATAAATTTTTTTGTGTAGAAAGTTTCAAATTTAGGATCTTTTGCCACAAGAATCTCCTCAGAAACAAATACGATTGCCAAAGACTGATCCTTTTGATTGAACTGAAATTTTTCCAATATAATCTTGCTAGACCAGTAATGTATGCTAAATAGTAATAGGAAAAAACAAATAATTCTGACTTCAATAACAACAACACTAGATCTCCAAATAATATCAAGTTCTTTGTAAGTTATAACTGTCCAATAACAATTTATTTTTAACTGGCCAATATTGGTTGCTTATAGCATTAAAAATGTAACCCACAAAACAGTAGCCTGTCTCCAAAGTTTAATCATATCTTTCATTTTGTGCATCACTTGATCAAACACATCTTTTGTAATATGAATACTGATCTAATATGACCACTCAAGCATTTCTTTAAGTTAAGCACCTTTAATCTAATCTCAAAATTTCATGTTTTACTATTTACAGGTCATGGATGGTTCCATTTGTGATACATACATACCAAATTGTATTTATACTTAATCCCATCTCATAAATCTAAAATCTTGACATCTTAAAAAAATAAACATCCATGCTTTAGAAACTAAATTAAAATCTAAATGAAAGCATTTTGATATTCAAACTCGTAAATGTTGCTGTCTTTATTTTCAAGATAATTCTACAATGTAGGCATACAAGTATTATTACCCTTCTCTAAAGCAAAAATTTTAATTGATACACATAAATGACAGTGCCATATACAATTAACGGAAAAGACAATAATAACTATGATAATATTGTTCCAACTCCTGGAAAGGGAATAATGATGTGATGAACAATATAACAGCTGATATAGAAGATGTGTCAGTTGTGGATATAGATGATGTTACATTAGGTGTAGTATTGTTTGTCCTTCCAGCACAGGCAATATCGTCAACAGACCAAGGGAGGATTCGTACCATGCTAAACTCATTACATAAATTTTGTAGTCTTTTTTTCTTGTCTAATTTGGTTGACAACTACCATTTTCCTTTGACGCTATCTTGAAGCTTGAATTTGAAATAACAAAAACTATTAAAAAACAAATCACAACATCAGCTGGTTTAATCAATTAAGGGGATAATAAGAAAGGATAATTTCAGTTGGATTTTTGCTAGCATCATAAACTATGCAACTTAACTAAATTATCAAAAAATATATCATTCCAAAAAGCTGAAGGTGTAAATTATGGTTTCATCGAGATTCAAAATTGAATGTAATTCTGACTTACCACTGAAATATATGTCTAATGTTGAGGTGAAATCTAAATCTTTTCATGAGAGCATTCAACAAGTCGTATCCTTAGCATCACTCCACCCAGATTTTTCCTCCCAAATTGAATGTAAATATGGGATTTTAGTGGAAATTAAGACGTTTACACTGAATAATTTGTATTGTCGTTTTAGTGCTATAAGAAATGAGCAGTAATTTAACTTTATTTATCCATTCAGACTCTTTCATCAATTCCAATCACGTGAAACAATGACACTTTATATATTGATGTGATCACTTAAAATGATATTGTATTGGTTTCCCTACAAGCTGCTTAGAGTCTCTTTAAAATTAAATCTGAAGGATGTCAAGGAAAAGAAGATGTATAGAACATAGTCTATTTATATAAAATATTATTAGAGATTCCATTACTAAATCAATTAAATTTCTGTTTTTTAGTTGATGAACACATTCTCATGTTACGAAATCTAAAATTCAGATCGCAGAAATGGCCATTGTATAGTGATCTTGGATCCATTAGGAGCTATTAATATAACAAAGCAAAATGTTTATTTCCAGTTAGTGAGGTAAAGAGTGATGTTTATTTAAATGATTTTTTAATACCTTTAAGTAAACATCTACGTTGATATCATTTCTTTTCAAATTTTCAAAAACTTTTAAATTATATATTCTTCTTTAAATTACTTCTATATCCTTCAAACATCATTCATTCATCCATCCTAATCATGAGAAATGAAAATTATCCACAGAAACCGCTACTCTTTATATTGGTTTGATTACTGTATAATGATCTGATGTGTACCATATCCTACTCCTCTTACACTGAGGTGGGCTGCTGTAAGTGAGTTATTACAGACATTAAACATGTGATAAACAAGTCAAATTATCTGCAGTAATAGAGTGGCTGATTAGTATTTAGTATTAATCGGCAGGTGGTATACAACCAGGGCTGCAATGCATTACAAAGAATGTATAATCTATTTTCTCAAAATTTTTTTATCTATTTAGATAATTAAAAAAAGATAGAGCTAGAAATGCATTAATATAGAGAGTCCATACCTGCACTTAATCTAATGAGCATAGAGAATGAATTAAAAATTGTGACAAACTAAACTGCCAAATACATAAATAGAGTATCTCTTACTGTATCTGTATCCAGCTAAGATAACACCACCCCAAAATTAAGACCTCTGCTACTAATACTAATTGCAATTTTTCCAAAAAAATTGGCAGTAAAGGATATCTTCTGCATTAAATGATAAAATACCCATAAAATATGATTATACAACATTTACATTATGGTTAAGTTATATGCCTGAGTACATGTAATTGGTTTATGTCAGATATAGCCAGCACAAAAATAACCAAAATTTTTCCCAACAGATGGTTTTTGGGGAATAGGCGAATTTGCTCATTTTGGATTATATTAAAGATTTTGATGATGCCATATTCGAATTACCAAGCATAGTCTGTAATTTTTACAGCACCTCTTTTATAGAGCAGAGTAAGAGCTTCTCTAAATGGACCTTTACTTTCTTCCAATTATGATATACAAAGCTTTATGTATCTTTGGATTATGATTAATGTTGAATACATTGCTTTATCTTCCTATTCATTATGTGAGAGAGACTTGATGAAAAGAAAGAAGGTTGAGTTCCATACACATGAATAATATTTACTTGAGAGGAGTTAAAGACATATCTAAATCCTTTGAAATGATGCATGAATTATATACGTGATCTTGTTTGAGCGTGAATTGATAACCTTGAAATAGAATCGGGGAGAGATGAGATTAAGTGGCTTGATGATTTTTGATTTACATTTGTTCTATTTGCTTAATGGGGAAGAGAGTAGAATTTACGGGTGAGACTTGAGAGAGGGGATTATGCTTTCCTCCTCTCCCTCTTGTGTCTAGTGAAATTTAGAGATGGTTCCATGTCAGTAAAACTAATGGTTTTACTTCAAAGGATGTCTCTAGGTATTATGTAGTTGGAAATTCACTTCTAGCTCGGCATTCTTTTAGTAACTGTTTGTATTCAAGATTACTTAAATGCAAATGATGAATTGAAAGCCTCCTGCATCCATAATGCATACACTGGTTGGGTTGATTCTTGTGAAGATGTGTCTGGATCCCTTTTGAAGCTATAATGCCTTTAAAAATGTAGATCTCAAAGAAGATTATACTTAAAAATAGAGTGGTATTGTGTAGCAGATAGGAAGAGAGAGATAAGGAGAGGACTATATGGAAACCAGAGCTTTTAGAATGCATTCAAATTGGGCTCTGGATGAGGATTGAAGCAGGTTTAAGATGGAAATTGGCTACAGTTATATAGAAGATAAGTTCAATTAATGGATTTCAAGAGTAGGTGAAAACTTTCGTTTGTGCATACAGAAGCGTCTAAACCGCTCTAGATTTTTGCAAAGATTTGACTTTGAGATGTGGATGGTGTTTTAGCCTTGATGGAATGCCACAGCGTTTATAATTTCATTGTCTTTCTAAGACTATAATGCCACATGGTGTTTACATCTCGCCCTAATAAATAAATATATAATGTTCAGTCCCGCGAGCCTGGTTATTTTTAGAGATTTGGATAGTAAAATAACTATTTTGTTGAGAAGGAACAGATTGAATCACTTGTCATGTAGAGGGTTAATTTATTGTTTTTTAAATATTTTGGTATATAATGGTAGAAATAATGGGGTATTGTAGGAATTTGAACCCACCATCGATCTGGGCACGTATTGTAAAACATGGCTCGTAATTGAACAAAAACATTGAGCTCATTTTGGTGGGGCATGAGCAACAATGAAATCCCATTTTAGAATGCAGCTAGAGGTACAAAGATATCAAACAGTGAGATCTACACGTGCTGGAAAACTAGGAAATCCACTCACATAGCCCAAAAAGCAGAAGATACATAGTTTTTTCATAAAGAAAAGTAGCGGCCATAGTTGAGAATAACCAAAAATTAGATTTTCTAGGCCATAATATCCAAAGTTTTTTTTCTTGTAGACAAAATGCCTTCGTGGGATGCAAGGTAAAGAACTAAAATCATTAAAACATTGTGATTTATCAAAAAAAACTATAGATGAAAAACGTAATAGATGAAAATAAAAATTGTAGACAAAATACCTTGATGAAATGGTAGGTACAGGACTGAAATCATTAAATTGTTGTGATATATGTTTAAAAATAAAATTGTAAATGGAAATCCTAAAAATGATGTATTGTTGAAGACCGAAATGATTTTTTTTTGGCCATTTCTCTACAGAAACGGGAGCAGAGGAAATGCTTCGGTGCAATGTAGTAGTTGTCCATTGGACTGTGTTGACTGGTGTAGTCATTGTCAAATAAAAGACCTGGGATCAAACCCCATGAAGCTAAGACCATCATAAATATATATAAACCATCAAGCTTATAAAATCATTGCAAGATAGTTTTGAGTATATTATTTCAGTTCCTCTGGCATACAAGATTGGGTTAATTTTAAGTTTAGAAACAATTAACACTGTGATATCCACAATTATTGTTCGAGATATCAAGAAACAAAATAAAAGGAAAACTGAGCAGAATAAATTTACTTGCCTGGGTGCGTTGGTTTCTAGAGTGATGGTGATCCTCAACAACAGAGCTTAATAGCATAATATGGGAAACACTAAATGCAATATAAATAGTTTGCAGGGATTTACTCATAAATTTAAATGGAGCAGTATATAGAAAATCATATGTTACCAAAAGCTAGCATTAATCAATAAACATAAGTTACACAAGTAAAAAAGAAACCACATAGTTTGGGGTATGTACAGTGGGGGTTTTGTTGTTATGGGGAGGGGGTGGATTTATAGAACTGTATGTAAAAATTTTCTCTTAGAATGTGGATGGTGTCTTCACTGGCTATGGATGATTGCTGCAGTGCAATTTGTGCTTGCTGTAGTTCTTGTTGGGTATGCAGCATTGCAGAGATTACAGTGTTGTCTACAGTTTTGGCTTCCGTGCACTGTTGTTCAACACATTCAGATAGCAACTGTTGTATGTGAGTACAATTTGTTGTAATTCACGCTACTACGGTGTCGAATGTGGTTGTCATGTTTAAAGTCCCTGCAAAAGGGGGAGGGTACACAGTTCCTATTTGGCTCCTAATAATAAAATTTTCTCCATGACTGTAATTAGTTTGTTTACAATAAATTTTAAAGTATTCTGCATGGTGTGGGTGTGTTATAGCATGCTCAGTTTAATTTAAAGATTAACTTTGAAAAGTATCTTTGCATTTAACTTCCATGTCAGCTATTTGTGATAACTTTACTCCAGAATTATAGATGAAGTTGAATAGATTGTTAAATGTTTTGAAATGTGGAGATTCAATTGGATTATAAAGCATGTACACAATCATTAAGCACATTATAACACAACATTTGATTTGAAACAACACTTTATTTATAAACCACATTCAAGCAATGTTTGTGTAGCATATATATAAGCCAAAAAACCAGACACCTTTACTTGTGCTGGTACTAAAAAGAGTAGGTATGTACAGGGTTTGAGGAGTAAACATAAGTATGTTATGTAGAAGATGGAATATTTGTTTTATGGGCTACTATTTTCTGTAGGCTGTTGTTTCTAAGGCCCTTTTAGAAGGTAAGAAATGAATGCCTTATTTAGTAGTTTTTGAAACATGTCGTTATAACCTTTTCCTTTCATTTTATTTTGTGTATTTTGGGCAGCTACAATTTTTTGTTGTAGTGTTTGTTGTGCCTCTTTGTTGGTTTTCAAATAGGACTTTTTAGAAGAGCAATAGTCAGGGGACAAAAAGTCCCTCCTCTTTAATGGGAGAGGTTCCCTTATTCAGAAACGAACTTATTTACAAATGTACAGAACATTGTTTTATGGTTAAACTTGGATATTACGAAAGTGTTTTCCACAAGGATCATCAGTTAAAAAAGGACTGAGGAAAGGGAATAAGAAGATGAGCAGAATAGCAACATTCAGAATTATAGATAGCAGAATAATTCTTCGTGTATGCGAAGCTTCAAAGAATTTAAGACAAGATCATTTGCGTTGGTTGAATGAGATTAAATTTAAGGACACAAAGTTCCATAAATAACCTTCTTCAGATTTGTTAATCAAGGACACAAAGTTCCTCCTTGGTTGTACAAGATCACTGTATTTGCAAAACTGAACAGTATGCAATTAGAGAGACTAAACGAGTTAGGAACAAAATGATCTTCACGATATTAAAGGAAAACACAGAGATAACAAGAATTAGATAGACAAAGAATGGAAAGCCCTTTTGTATTGATTTCTTTAAGATCTATTTACACTTTCAACAAATATCCAAGTTCTTCCTCCCTCAAAATGGCGTGGAAAGGCCATTATATAGATTACAAGTCAGTTACTTTTCGTAACTGTTCCTTTTAACTAAAGAATAGTTAAGGACCGCCAGTTGCAATACCTTAACTGATTACAAAGAATACGAAAAGAAAGGAAGGAAGAGAAAAGAAAGGGGAAGGAGACAGGTGGCCAGCTACTGGGAGGGGCCAACTGTCTTCAGAATCCGCTGCCTGAATTTCTTCAATGACTCAGCTATATCTCTGCCACGAGGGACTGACGTGTTGGCTGCAGACTGAGTCCAAAATCCCAGACATTTCTCCATCTCTTTATCAAACTCGACGTGAGTATGATAGTCTTTGTTTGCTTCTTCAATGGCAGACTGAAGAGAACAAATTTCCTTCATCTTTTCCTTAGAGATGGAGCTTTCCTTGAATAGATGATCTTTGACAAAAGCTCTGAACTGAGCTTTGATTTCTTGCAAGGAAAAGGAAACACCAGATTTTTCATCTTGAAGATGACAATGTATATCTTTGAAAGCAGCAGCTGCCAGTGTCTTGAAAGCTTCTCCCTTCTGCCAGCTGTTCTTCATTTCTCCCACAGCTTCCTCCAGAACTTTGATTTTCCACTCTACGCTGTAGACCCAGGATTTTGATAGATTGTCTTTGGCATCATCGAAAATCTTATTCACCAGTAAGATGTTCTCATCTATCTGTCCCATGAGGCGAAGGTCTACAATGCAAGTGCTCCAGAGTTTAAGCTCTTTATCCATAACCCCAATAGCAGAGGATAGCTTCTGTTGCAAATTGTCTACCTTTCCATGTAGTTTAAAAGCTTCATCGATGAAGTTTAGCCCAGCAACAAGCATGTCATCCACCATGGCTTCAATAGCTCTACCATAAACAGAATACTTGAGCATATCTTTAATACTTTGCACTTCATCTTGGCTTAGAATTACAGGAGGCGGTAGAGCAGACAAGGGGGTAGGGTCCAAAACTTTGTCCTTAGACAAAAGTGACTTGATAAAACTTGTGAGAACTTGGGCTTGTTCTTCCAGTTGTTCAATAGTCTGCTGCCCTTTCTCTACCCTTCCAATGACTCTTGTGACTGTTTCCTGGAGGTTGTGAATTTCACCTTCAGGAGTAGACTCTCCCATAGGGATCCTTGAAAGCTCCAAGTCAGATGTCAGCAAGTCTGATTCTGATTTGTCCACTGTAGGCTTAGAAATCTCCAAGAACTGCTGACCTTGAGCATCAGACACAATCCTGGAAGTAGTTCTGGATTTCTTGGCACGAGAAGGAGTGGTGCCCAACAAGGCTGCTACAGCATCAAAATTTGGTCCCAAGCTTTGAGAGGAGGATTTTCTCTTCCTTTTGTCAACCAAAGGTTGCACCCAAGAAAAAGAGGAAGAAGAATCTGCAGGAGAAGCAAGGGGACCAAGAGACAGGGAGCTCATAAAACTTAGGGTCTGTGCAGCTGTTGACTCAAGCTGAGATGTGAGTAGAGCACTGGAGGAAATGGCAGTAGAAGAATCGGTAGCACTCGGGAGTTTAGTGCTCTGGACCTCTTTGTCCTTATCTTTTGGATCTTCAGGAACATTTGCAGGAGTGGGCATCTCGCTTTCTTCACTTTCACTGAGAACAATGATGTTCTCTGGCCCTATAGGCAACTCTGCCTGTTTTCTTGGAGGGTCATTCTCTGCAGGCTCCTTCTTTACCTCTTTGAGTTTCTTCTTGTATACCTGGGTAGATGGAGAAGGAGTAGATTCCACAGGTCCCTGAGTTGCTGAGGCAGGAGGGGTTTTCACTGGTGTTCCAGACTCTGGAACTGATGCCTCTCTTATGGGTGTCGAATCATCCTTGGAGCTGGATTATCCTGAATGCCTCTTGAATTCTCGGATATTCTTACTGAACCAGACCCTAGTCCTGACTAAGAATGGAGCAAGAATCTCAGCCAGATCATCTTTCTCTTTCCTGTTCCAATCCAGGTCCTCCAGAGGGGTGTGCTTAATCACATTTTCATACTCATACGAGTATAGGTCAGAATTTTCATCCTGGAGACCTTCAGGAACTTGGTACAGACTGAGTTCTCGGATCAATTGCAGGGAGAACCTGCCACAATGCCTTCTTCTGGCTTCAAATTCATCTGCACAGTCAGCCTAGTAGTCTTCTATATCTTCCCTATGATGATAGATTATCTTGATATTCTGTTCAATAAACTTTTTCAAGTCAAAACAGGTTCTTGGCTTGAAAAAATGAACAGTGATAGGGACCAGGGCTCTTTCTATGTTCTGAGCATCCAGAGCTGTTTTGCATGTGTAGTTTCCTAGAGAGATGGGAAAGTGTAAGCCAGAAATCTTCTTGTCTCTGCAAGTTCTGTGTAACTTGTCTAGTTTCTTGCATATTTCTATCAAGGCCATTTTGTCATTACAGAACATGGGAAGCCGCAGAGGAGTGCTCTCATAGCCAGCAAGCCTGATATAGGAAAATTTCCTGAATTGAATGAAATAGGCTCCATACTGCGATATCAGGTTCATGGCTTCATCTGAAAACCTTCTTGCAGTATCACCTTCGAGCAATCTGACCACGTACATGGTGAAAGCATCATTGACCCTTCTGAAATTCCGATTGCTGGTCTCTAGGGTGAACTGCGGGCAATAGGCATACACTAGATCATCCTTGTGTGCATCTATATAGGAGAAGTCAAACCACTGCCTTGATGCTGCTAGGGTATACATCAGATATGAAGTCATAAAGAACTTCTTTGTTTGCTGAACGTTGGATAGCTGCTCCGTCAAATTCATACAGATGATCTCTGCCCAGTTGATATTTTGTGTTCCTTCGCACACCATGCTGATGAGCGGGCACATCCAGAAATGAAACTCATTGGTGGAGGGAAAACCCATAACCCGAGCCAGCAGGATTATAAAATCTGACAATTCTTCATTGAAATCTGCTCGGAATAGGGTTTTGGTTAGGCGAGAAGCACCTTTATTAGGGTTTTTTAACCAAGACTTCGCCACTCGAGCTTTATATTTGTCACTGTCTTGGTCAAACATGGCCTGTGCTTGATCTCGGGAAACGACTATAGCATTTTCCATCTCCAGAATCCTCAGGGCAGCACCAATGGTGGCATCGTCTAAGTTGGCAATGAGTTCCCCATGTACATTTATCAATTCGCTTGAAGCGGGGTCGAAGTGAGCTCCGCATGAAAGTACAGTATCAGCACACTGTACTGAGATTAGGAAACCTCCGGCAAAAGCCAAACCACTATCATTAATCATCTGTGCCATTGGTGTAGGGTTTACATCTATCATTCTTGACCAAAAATCGCCGAAGTCCAGATGACGAGCTTCACTGTCCCCTATATTGCTAACAGCAGACTCTAGCGGAGAAATTTGCTCTTGTCCCTGAAACTTGATCTTCATATTGATAGGTTAGAGCTGCGACCTCAACTTGGATAGGAATTACAGAGAAAAGGGCTATACGGGTAGAGAAATAGATCGCAAGGGTTTGAGCAAAGATAGCAAGGAAGCAATGTGGAAAATGCAAAAGTGGTATGCTTGTTATATGGCCGTTTGAGGAGAGGAATGAATTTAATGCGCATTGAATACACAACCACCAATTTGAAATGCATCATACTCGGAGCGAGCGGGAAAAACTAAGTGTGAATGACACTAGGTACGCTTGGGACATGTGAGACGCGAATGCGCGAAACACGTGGCTCGGCCGGTTCGGGTGAAACAGGGAGAGGACGCACAAATGCATTTGGGACAAATGGGACAAAAATGTGCGAAGTACGTGATTCGGGTGTTTCGGCCGAAATTGGAACAAAGGGCCCATTTGGACATGGGACATTCGGGACAAAAAGTTCCGAAATACGCGACTTGACCGGCTTGGCCGAAATTGGGAAAGCTCGCACTTTTTAAAATGGGGCAACTGGGACAAAATTGCGCGAAGGACGCGGTTCAGGCAAATCGGCCGAAAATGGGAAAGCTCGCACTTTTTAACTTTGGGACATTTGGGACAGGAAAGTGCAAAGTACGCGGGAAGGATGATTCGGACGAAATTGGAACAACATGCAAAATAAGTTTTGGGACACTTGGGACAAAATTTTCTGACGGGCCCGAAAATGGGACAGCTTCGGGGATTTCGGCCGATCGGGGAACAGAGTGCACTTTCGTACTTGGGACAGTTGGGACAAAAAGTTCTGACAGGCCCGAAAATCACACAAAATGACCCAAAACATAGATTTTTTCAATTTCACGACTTAGGCACTTCAGAGAAAAACCCTAAAACTCAAAATTTTAAAAATTTAACTCTTATCAGAGCGGGGAATTTTAAGTGGACAACAACTGGCTCCTTCTGGGGATGACTTGGTGTAAATTGATGGAATGAGACAAGGCAAGAACTTAGAAAAACTCGGTGAAGCAGACCAGTGCCTTATCCATTGGGCAAAGGAGTCAAAAACAAACCAATACAGAGGGCAACACACACAACAACAGAAGGGAAACACACCGAAAGCAGAAAAGCAAAAACACTGTATAGAATGTACAAAGGGACTCCCTAGTCACCTATGACTTGAACAACTTCAAATACTGCCCACTATAAGGAAGTGGGAGGGGAGAACCATCCATGTAATCAAGATAGAAAGAGTTCTTACCAGCAAAGTGTCTTATCTTGAATGGTCCAAGCCACAGGGAATCAAATTTTCCATGGCTGCCACGAGGTTCATGTCTTTTGTCCCATAACATCACGGTATCTCCAACTTGGAACTCTCTGAACCTAGCTTTCTTGTCAAATAGAACCTTACCTTCTGCTGGTGAGCAGATATCCTGTCAGCAACCTCCAATCTGTCCTCGTTAGTTTGTGCAGGTACATGATCCTTTTATCCAGAGCATCACTGAAACTAGTATCTTCAATGGCCTTCATCAGGTGCAAGGCTGACAGTTCCACTGTCACTGGTAATTGAGATTCTACTCCATACACCACTTGAAAGGGAGACATTCCAATGGCTCTTTTAGGTGTGATCCTGTCTGCCCAAAGAGCATCATAAAGCTTCTTGTGCCAGTTTCGCTGAGACTCATTGACCAACTTCCTTATGATAGTCACCATATTTTTGTTGGTGGATTCTGCTTGTCCATTTCCTTGGGGATAATAATCTGAAGAATGAGCCAGAGAGATGCCATACCCGTAGCAGAAATCCATTATCTCAGTTGAGGAGAAGTTCGAAGCATTATTTGTTACAATCTTGTTAGGTACACCATACCTTACCAAGATGTTCTCCTTGATGAAGTTGCATACCACTTCAGAAGTAGTGCTCTTGACTGGAATAGCTTCCACCCATTTGGTGAAATAGTCAGTGGCAGTTAGCACATGAGTGTGGCCAGCGCTAGAAGCAGGATTCAGTGTACCAATGAAGTCTAGACCCCACTGTTGAAATGGTTCCTCAATCACAACTGGCTTGAGAGGCAAAGATGCCAATTTAGGTCTTTCCCACAAAGGTCTGACAGGCCTCGCATTTATCCACCCACTTGGATGCATCTCTGAACAAGGAAGGCCAGTAATACCCTCCTCAGAGTTTCTTGTGAGCTGTGACTGTTGATGAATAGTGCCCTCCACATGCCTGATCATGGAAAGCTGAGAGCAACTTTCTCTGTTGTTCCTTGTCCACACACTTCAGAAATCTCCCATCTAAACCACGCTTGAACAAGGCATTTTCCCACAGTACATATTGTGCTGACCTCAATTTACAGTCCTCTTTTCTTTGGCAGTTAAATGAGAGGGGCATTCCCCATAGGTGAGAAAATGGGCGATGTCAGCATACCATTCATCAACTGAACTAAGGAATAGAACAGTAGGAAGGTCAGCTTTCTCCTCCAGCAACTCATGCTTGGCTCCTTCAGCAATGAGCTCACAAAGACCTTTTCCACGAACCAGCTTGGTCGGTTTGATATCAATGTCATACTCCTGGACTTTAGCCACCTAGTTTCCTCTCTTGGATCCAAATTCTTGCTGTGTAAGAATTGACTTAACAGTCGTATCTGGAACCAGCACCATAGAGTGAGAGTTGAGGATATAGAAAACGGAACTGCTTGACAGCTTGACTACTGGCGAAAGCATGCTTCTTCCATCATGGTGTATTTCAGATCATGATTCTTCAGGATATAGCTGATGAAGGCAATTGGTAGCTCATGTCCATCAGAGTCTTCTTGGTTAAGACAGCCAGTTGCAATCCCTAACTGATTACAAGAATAACGAATAGAAAGGAAGGTAAGAGAAAGAAAGGGAAGGAGACAGGTGGCCAGCTACTGGGAGTGGCCACTGTCTCAGAATCCCTGCCTGAATTCTCATCAATGACTCAGTCTATATCTCTGCCCCGAGGGACTGACGTGTTTGGCTGCAGACTGGTCCAAAATCCCGACATTTCTCCCATCTCTCGTTATCAACTAAACTCCGACTGAGTATGATAGTCTTTGTTGCTTCTTCACTGGCCGACTGAAGAGAACAAATTTCCTCATCTTTTCCTTAGATATGGACTTTCCTTGAATAGATCTGTGACAAGCTCTGAACTGAGCTTTGATTTCTTGCAAGGAAAGAAACACCAGATTTTTCATCTTGAAGTATGACAATTATATCTTTGAAGCAGCCTGCCAGTGTCTTTGAAAGCTTCTCCCTTCTGCCAGTGTTCGTCATTTCTCCCACAGCTTCCTCCCAGACCTTGATTTTCCCTCCAACTCTACCGTAGACCCAGGATTTTGATACATTGTCTTTTGCATCATCGAACAATCTTATTCCCAGTAAGATGTTCTCATCGTATCTGTCACCCCACCCCCCCCATGATGCGAAGGTCTCAATGCAAGTCTCCAGAGTTTAAGAACTCTTTATCCATAACCCCATAGCAGAGGATAAGCTTCTTCTTGCAAATTGTCTACCTGTCCTGTAGTTTTTAAAGCTCATCGATTAAGTTTCGCCCAGCAACAAGCATGTCATCCACCATGGCTTCATAGCTCTACCATAAACAGAATCACTTGAGCATATCTTTAATACTCTGCACTCATCTTGGGTTAAAATTACAGGAGCGTAGAGCGAAGGGGTAGGTCCAAAACTTTGTCCTTAGACAAAAGTGACTTGAAAAACTTGTGAGAACTTGGGCTTTGTTCTTCCATTGTTCAATATCTGCTGCCCTTTCTCTACCCTTCCAGGACTCTTTTGTGACTGTTTCCGGGGTTGTGAATTTCACCTGTAGGAGTAGACTCGCCCATAGGGATCCTGAAAGCTCCAAGTCAGATGTCATGCAGCTGATCTGATTGTCCACTGTAGGCTTAGAAATCTCCAAGACTGCTGACGGCTTGAGCATCAGACATCATCCTGGAAGTAGGTTCTTCTGATTTCTGGCACGAGAAGGAGTGGTTGCACAACAAGGCTGCTACAAGCATCAAAATTTGGTCCCAAGCTTGGATAGAGGATTTCTCTTCCTTTTGTTCGAACCAAGGTGCACCCAGAAAAAGAGGAAGAAGAATCTGCAGGAGAGCAAGGTGACCAAGAGACAGGGAGCTCATAAAATAGGTCTGGCAGCTGTTGACTCAACTGAGATGTGCGTAGAGCACTGGGGAAATGGCGTATAAGAATCGGTGCACTCGGAGTTTGTGCTCTGGACCTCTTGTCCTTATCCTTTTGGATCTTCAGGAACATTTGCAGAGTGGGCATCTCGGCTTTCTTCACTTTTTCACTGAGACAATGAATGTTCGCTGGCCCTATAGCAACTCTGTCCTGTTTTCTTGGAGGGTCATTTCTCTGCAGGCTCCTCTTTACTTACTCTTTGAAGTTTCTTCTTGTATACCTGGGTAGATGGAGAGGAGTAGATTCCACAATGTCCCTGAGTTTGCTGAAGCAGGAGGGGTTTTCACTGGTGTTCCAGACTCTGGAACTGATGCCTCTCTTAATGTTGTCGATCATCTTGGAGCTGCGATTATCCTGAATGCCTCTGAAATTGCTCGATATTCTTACCCTCTTACGGAACCAGACCCTAGTCCTGAACCCCCCCCCCCCTTTTAAAGAATGGAGGCAAGAATCTCAGCCATATCATCTTTCTCTTCCTGTTCCAATCCAGGTCTCAAGGGGTGTGCTAATCACATTGTCATACTCATACGAGATAGGTCAGAATTTTCATTCCTGGAGACCTTCAGGACCTTGGTACAAGACGGAGTTCTCGTGATCAAATTGCAGGGAGAACTGCCACAATGCCTTCTTCTTCTGGCTTCAAATTCATCTGCACATCAGCCTAGTAGTCTTCTAATCGTCCTATATGATCGCTTAATCTTGAATATTCTTTCAATAATTTTTCAGTCAAAACAGGTTCTTATTGGCTTGAAAATGAACAGTGATAGGGACCTAGGCTCTTTCTATGTTCTGAGCATCCAGATCTGTGTTTGTCCTGTGTAAGTTTCCTAGAGAGATTGGAAAGTGTAAGCCAAAATCTCTTTGTCTCGCCAGTGCTGTGTAACTTGCTATTTCTTGCATATTTCTATCAAGGCATTGTTGTCATACGAACATGGGAAGCCGCAAGGATGCTCTTCCATGCCCGCACCCCTGATATAGGAAAATTTCCTGAGTTGAATGACTAGGCTCCATACTGCGATATCAGGTTCATGCTTCATCGGAAAACCTTCTTGCAGTATCACCTTCGAGCATCTGACCACGTCTGGGGAAGCATCATTGACCCTTCTGAAATTCCCGATTGCTTGTCTCTAGGGTGAACTGCGTGTCAATAGCAACACTAGACATCCCCTTGTGTGTCATCTATTATAGAGAAGTCAAACCACTGCCTTGATGCTGCTAGTATACACTCAGATATGAAGTCATAAAGAACTTCTTTGTTTGCTGAACGTTGGATAGCTGCTCCGTCAATCATACAGATTATCTCTGCCCTCAGTTGATATTTTGTGTTCCTCCCTTCGCACACCATTCTGATGAGCGTGCACATCCAGAAATGAACTCTTGGTGAGGAAAACCCATAACCCAGCCAGCAGATTATAAATCTGACAATTCTTTCATTGAATCTGCTCGAATGGGTTTTGGTTAGGCGAGAAGCACCTTATTAGGGTTTAACCAGACTTTCCCACTGAGCTTTATATTTGTTCTCTGTCGTGGTCAAACCCTGGCCTTCTTGGATTCTCGGGAGAACGACTAAGCATTTTCCATCTCCAGAATCCTCAGGTCGCACCAATGTGGCATCGTTAAGTTGGGCATGAGTTCCCTCATGTACCATGTTCAATTCGCTTAAGAAGCGGGTCGAAGGTGAGCTCCGCATGATACAGTATCAACACACTGTACTGAATTAGGAAACCTCCGCAAAAGCCAAACCACTATCATTAATCATCTGTCCATGTGTGTAGGGTTACATCTATCATCATTCTTGAACCAAAAATCGCCGAAGTCCAGATGACGAGCTTCACTGTCCCCTATATTGCTAACCGCAGTCTCTAGCGGAGAAATTTGCTCTTGTCCTGAAACTTGATCTTCACCAGATTGATAGGTTAGAAGCTCGACCCTCAACTTGGAAGGAATTACAACGAAAGGGCTATACGGGTAGAGAATAGATCGCAAGGGTTTGAAATCAAGATAGCCGAAGCATGTGGAAAATGCCAAAAGTGGTATGCTTGTTATAGGGCTTTTTGCGGAAGGAATGATTTATTTTGCGCATTGAATACACAACCACACCAATTTGAATGCATCATACTCGAGCGAGCGGGAAAAACTAAGTGTGAATGACACTTATGGACGCTTGGACATGTGAGACGCGAAGTCTCGAAACACGTGCTCGGCCGGTTCGGGTGAAACAGGGAGAGGACGCACAAATGCCATTTGGACAATGGGACAAAATGTGCGAATTACGTGATTTCGTTGTTTCGGCCGAAATTGAACAACTGGCCCATTTGGCATGGACATTCGTGACAAAAGTTCCGAAAAATAAAAACGCCCGACCTTGAACCGGCTTTGGCCGAATTGGGAAAGCTTCGCAACTGTTTTAAATGGGGCAACTGGGACAAATTGCGGCGAATGCCGCGGTTCGCAAATCGGCCGAAATGGGAAAGCTCGCACTTTTTAACTTTGGGACATTTGGGACAGGAAGTGCAAAGATCGCGGGAAGGATGATTCGGAGAACTTGGAACAACTGTCAAAATAAGTTGGGACACTTGGGACAAAATTTTCTGACGGGCCCGAAAATGGGACAGCTTCGGGATTTTCGGCCGATCGGGGACAAGTGCAACTTTCTACTTGGGACCGTTGGGACAAAAAAGTTCTGACAGGCCGAAATCACACAAAATACCCAAACTAGATTGTTTTTCATTTCACGACTTCGGCACTTCAAGAAAACCCTAAAACTCAAAATTTTAAAATTTAACTCTTATTCAGAGCGGAGGAATTTTTAAGTGGACCACAACTGGCTCCTTTGGGGATGACTTGGTGTAAATTGATGGAATGAGACAAGGCAAGAACTTAGAAAACTCGGTTAAGCATACCATGCCTTTCCATTGGGCAAAGGAGTCCAAAATACAACCAATACAGATGGCAACACACACACAACAGAAGGGAAACCCAACCGAATGCAGAAACAAAACACTGATAGAATGTACAAGGGAACTCCCCTAGTCACCTATGACTTGAACACCTTCAAATACTGCCCACTATAAGGAAGTGGGAGGGAGAACCATCCATGTAATCAGATAGAAGAGTTTCTTACCAGCAAAGTGTCTACTTGAATGGTTCCAAAGCCACAGGGAAATCAATTTTTTCCAGGGCCTTCCACGAGGTTCATGTCTTTTTTCCCATAACATCACGGTATCTTCCACTTGGAACTCTCTGAACCAGGCTTTCTTGTCAATAGAAACCTTACTTCCTGCTGGTGATCAATATCGTGCCTGTCAGGCAAACCGCCAATCTTGTCCTCGTTTAGTTTGTGCAGGTACATATCCTTTTATCCAGAGCATCACGAAACTAGTATCTTCAATGCTTCATCAGGTGCAGGCTGACATTTCCTGTCACTGGTATGAGATTCTACTTCCATACACCACTTGAAGGGAGACATCCATGGCTCTTTAGGTGTGCATCCTGTCTGCCAAAGAGCATCCTAAGCTTCTTGTGCAGTTTCGGCATGAAACTCATGACCACTTCCTTATGATAGTCACCAGATTTTTTGTTTGGTGGTTCTGCTTGTTCCCACTTTCCTTGGGGAAATAATCTGAAGAATGAGCAGAGAGATGCCTACCCGTAGGCAGAAATCCATTATCTCATTGAGGAAAGTTTCACGAAGCTTATTTGTTACAAATTTGTTAGGTACACATACTACGCAAGATGTTCTCCTTGAATGAAGTTGCATAACCACTTCAGAATAGTGCTCTTGACTGAATAGCTTCACCCATTTGGGTGAAAAATATCAGTGGCCATACCATTGTGTGGCCAGCGCTAGAAGCATGATTCAGTGTACCATGAAGGTCCCTAGACCCACTGTTGAAATGGTTCCTCAATCACAACTGCTTGAGAGCAAGATGCATTTAGGTCTTCCACAAAGGTCCTGACGAGGCCTCGCATTTATCCACCCACTTGGTGCATCTCTGAACAAGGAAGGCCAGTAATATACCCTCCCAGAGTTGCTGTGGCTGTGATCTTTTGATGAATAGTGCCCTCCACAATGCTGTCATAAAATCATAGAGCAAACTTTCTCTGTTGTTCCTTGTCCACACACTTTCAGAATTCTTCCCATCTAAACCACTCTTGAAACAGGCATTTTCCCACAGTACATAAATTGTGCTGACCTAGCAATTTAACAGTCCTCTTTCCTTTTGGCAGTTAAATGAGGGCATTTCCCATAGTTGAAAAATGGGGCGATGTCAGCTCCCATTCATCAACGAACTAAGGAATAGAAAGTAGGAATGTCAGGCTTTCTCATCCACAGCAACTCATGCTTGGCTCCTTCACAAATGAGCTCACAAAGACCTTTTCCATCGAACCAGCTGGTCGGTTTGATATCAAATGTCATACTCCTGACTTTAGCCACCTATTTTCCTCTCTTGGATCCAATTCCTTCTGTGTAAGAATTGATTAACAGTGTATCTGGAACCAGCACCATAGAGTGAGAGTTGAGATATAGAAACGGAAACTGCTTGACAGCTTTGACTACTGCGAAAGCCTGCTTCTCCATCATGGTGTATTTTCAGATCAGGATTCTTCGGATATAGCTGATAGAAGCAATTGTAGCTCATGTCCATCAAGTCTTCTTGGGTTTAAGACCAAGCCAGGGTATTATCTGTAGCATAGCAATAATATGATCTTTGCTGAAGTCAGGACAGGCCAAACTGGAGTTTTGGCAATAAAGCTTCTTGATACCTTCATAGGATCCTGTTCCTTCATACGAAACAACCCAAGGTTTGGCTTCCCCTTCATCATCTGAGAATATTCAAAGTTAATAGCAAAAATCAGGGATGGAATCTTCTTAAAAAATTGATCTACCGAAGAAGGAATGCGACGCCTTTTTTACGGTTGGAGAAGGACTTTTGCTGTAATGCTGACTCGTTCAGGATCAATCTTACTACCATCCTTGGAGACAATGTCCCTAATAGTTTTTCCCTCTGTAACACAGAATACATATTTTTAGGATTTAAAGAATCCCTCTCTCGGCATGCTTTTTGCATTCACTGTTTCCCGGTGTCAAGTGATCTGCTCTTGTCTTTGAAACACTATCAGATCATCAAGGTATAGACAATACCTTTCCCTTTCAGCTTCCCAATCCAGATCCCTAGCTCTCTGGAAAGTAAGCACCAGCCATTATAAGCCCAAGGCATTCTCTTGTAAGCAAAGGTAACCCCAGAGTGGTGAGGCGTCTTGTGTTGGCTGCAGTATCACCCTCTACCTTATTTGTATCCCGAGAATCCATCAGCTAATAACATTTCAGAACCTGTTACTGCTTGCAATATTTGATCCATCATAGCAGAGGGTAGTTATCTTTCATAGAGCTGATTCAGGTTCCTGAAATCAATACCAGATTCGGACTCACCATTCTCTTCCTAACATGCACAATGTTTGCAATCCATTTGATGGTAATGGGAAAAATGTTTTAACTTCAACATTCTGATCCTCGAAATATAGTGTCCAGCTATTTTGGATTATAACTGCCTTTGTTTCTGCTTGAAAGGCTTGATTCCTGGTTTGAGAGGTATAGATGTCTGCATGTCTTTTGGCTTGAGGCTTTTAGATCCTCAAGCATATGCAATAACTCCTTATACTTCCTTAATAAGATCAATTGCTCTTCCCTCTCATCGGTTGTGCAGACATTTTCTCAATATTTAGCCAAGCTTGGATCAATATACTCCCTATATCTCAATCTTATCATACTCAGGCTGTTGCTGAGGTCCGTAGAAGCTTTAGATTTTACCATATCTGTATGTATCAAACAACTCTCCAACTCACAAAACCTTTGGGAAATCTTGTTTCCTTTGAGTTTAATGCTCCTTCCTATCTGTTTCTTCTCCTGGTGACAGTTTGTCCGAACACACTCTCATGATGCATGTTGTCACTTTACCTCCAAATACATTGCTAATTTGCCTTGAGTTCTAGGAAGAAGCAAATGCTGGGTCAGCGTTGAAAACTTGCCGTTATTAGTATTATGTCAGTACACTAGGGAGGCCGATGACCCTTTCAATAGTGAACTTATGCCTTAGAGAACTTAGGATGGGGAATCAGTAGTGACCCGTAGATAGCCATGAATCAGCCCGCTGTTCTTTTTCTCTGGGAATTGCTTCAATGGAGAAAGCATCTAGGAGTTCATTGAATCCCAACCTGATTTCCGATAATGCTTCAGCCTCCCTTTTTTACCCTGAAACAAGCTTCTGACTTGCTCACAATCTTCTGCACACCACGAGCAAAGGATTTTTTAACACTCGTTCTTTGGCCACTTGCGTCCAAGATGAGAGCCTCATACTCTGCCGTGTTTTTGGTGTTCTCGAACTGCAAACTTAATGAAAAAGGGTGTAGGCAGCCTTAGTGACCTAGCAGACGCCAGCTCAGACCAGCCGAGGAAACAACTTCCATCACATTCTAAAAATCCGACACCATTGGGATCTTTGGTGTACTTTGGAGGGGTTGGATTTCACATCCCAAGGGGACAGAAGTCATGTAATTACCATTGACCCATGTCTTCATAAGATTTGTGCCTTAGATCATCTGTTTTCTAACTCCTTACTCAGATTGTTTCTTAGGAGTACTTCTTCATTTGGTCAAAAAAAAAAAAAGAAAAAAACAAAAAAAAAAAAAAAAAAAAAAAAAAAAAAAAAAAAAAACATTGACATGTATGAGTGCGTGTGAACCATCCCTTTGAATCTCTCCCACACATCTTACCTAAGTTCTACTTAGCCCATTCCGTAGAAGAGGAATGTTTCTGCCACTAGGATGTGAGGTCTAAGACTTCTTTTCGGTAAAGCATTCAAAGCCACTTGTCCCTTTATCCTTCCACCAAAGGCCCTTCCTTACTTTCCATGGATTAGCAAGATCCCTAAGTCTCAGTAAGGGTCAGGCTAAGCATGAGCTAACTTAAGCAGGCATCACATATCAGGCTCCAAGAATCTATGCCACAGTTTGGCTAATCCTATGTCCATCTATAAGAAGTGTAACATAAAAGGCTTGATTTGTCCTCCAGGCGAGGTGATCCCCAGCTACCAGACCTAGGCTGTGGTGTAGAAAGGAGGAGTGGGAAAAAGGCCTTTAGGGTGTCTTGCATGGGAGTTACAATTGGATCATCTTGGCAAAGCTTTAGGAATGGGTTTGGTAGTATTCAGCTTCTGAAAGTTTGAACCTTAGTCCTTTTTAGATGACAACAATATCAAGGATCCAGAGGTGGATGGCCATCACATCGGTGAAATTCTAGGCTTATCACTTTAGGAGAAAAGAAGCAGAAGCAACTTTGGTAGCAAGGAGTGACATACTTACCTTGTGTAGATGATGTAGGAAGAGGAGAATCCTCTATTTGGCAATTACACAAGAATAGTTTCGCGTCGGCTCCTTATATTTCTCATGGCTGTGTCACTTTTTCCCTCGATGTGTTCTGGTTCTCAGTCATGACAAAAATGATTCCTGTTCATGTCTTCTACCACTTCATCATAGTCTCATATCCATCATCACCAACGCCCTCAAGTGTAAAGAAATTACTCATCCCTCCAGTTCTTCGCCTCATCATCAAATCCTCACCAATTCTCGCAGCTTCATTATCATCATCTGGCTCGTCGACCTCACAAGTTGCATTCAACAGAACCTTGACAGAGTCCTTCAAAGTGCTAGTCTTGTTGGGGAGCCGGCAACCCCCTTTTCTTCTTACTAGTCTGAAAATTTTTTTCCCTTCTTGGAAACACTGCATACGGATGCTGAGCCAATTTTTCTTAAGACACTAGATCATTTCAAGTTTCCTGTACTATGGATCAGTATCGGGTCCAGAGGTGGAAGAGGGAAGAAGCAGCAGACTTGATTTGGGAGGGTCTCCTTTCTCAACTTCCCTGACATTATCAAGTCACCTCGACCCTAACAATCATTCTTGATCCGAATTACGTCTGATTAAAGCCCTTCTTAGAGCATTCACTGACTTTGGGCATTGACTTTAGAAAGAAACATTTTGACTTTGATCAACCGTTCGAGTAGTATGGAAGTTTGTTGATCAGTCTGTTGATGAGCCAACCAATTCTCTCATGGGTTCTATTGATTTTCTTGATCTGAAAATTTGGGCAAGCAGGCATCCATCTTCTGCTAACTTCTCATCTTCTGCTGGCTTGAAACGGCTTCGAACTTAGTTCTCGTTGGTAATCCAAAAATGCCAGTCGGTTAATGCACCAGCCAAAGCTGAAGAAACCCTGATCATCCTTGCCTTAACTCTCGAAAAATTCTTACAGATACTCTTCATGTTCACTCCCAACACGCCACATGCAACTACGAGGCTGCAATAGGTTCTCAGGGTGTATTTGCCATCCTCCTTTAAATTTGGGGAAGTTCTTCGGTTACCCCTTAGTAACTCATGAAAGCTTGCGTAGAGCCAGGTCCACGACACGCTTGACCCCATGGTAATTGTGCATGCCTTGGAAAATACGGCTTTGTAGGGGACTGTAACACCAGCAAGGACCAACTCGCATGGGACTAGTAGGATCTAAAGGAATCCACCCGTTGACTTCTAGCTCGGGACAAGTGGAGTGCTCGTCGAACGAGTTCTTCATTTGTGAAGGGAAAATACTTCCTGTTGCCAAAAAGCTGAAACTGAGAATCTTCAATACCAGTGCCCTTCTCCCTCGCGTGAATGCGGAGTCGCCAGATCAAAGGATGATCGAAAAATGCAGTACTTGAATGTGATTTTCCCTTTCTCCTCCCCACGGAGTCGCCAAAACTTTGTTTTTCAAATAGGACTTTTTAGAAGAGCAACAGTCAGGGTACAAAAGTCCCTCCTCTAATGGGAGAGTTCCCTAGTCAGAAAGAACTTTTACCAATGTACAGTAGAACATTTTTTATGGTTAAACTTGGATATTATGAAGTGTTTTCCCACAAGGAATCATCAGTACATAAGACTGGGAAAGGGAATACGAGCTGGCAGAATAGCAACATTCATAGTTTATAGATAGCGAATAATTCTTCGGTAGGCGAAGCTTTCAAAATTTCGTACAAGATCTTTGCGTTTGTCACATGAGATTAATTTAAGCCGACACCAAGTTCCATAAATAACCTTCTTCAGATTTGTTTATCAAGGAACCCAAATTTCCTTCTTGGTTTTTACAAGATCCCTGTATTGCAGACTGAACTATGCAATCAGAGATACTAAACGCGTTAGGAAGAAAATGATCTTCACGATATTAAGGAAAACACAGAGATAACAAGAATTAGATAAAAAAGAATTGAATCCTTTGTAAGTATTATTTCTTAAGATCCATTTACACTTTCCACCAAGCAAATACCAGTTCTTCCTCCTACCAATGGCCGTGTAAAAGGCATTATATAGATTACAAGGTTTTCAGTACTTGTCCGTTAACCGTTCTTTTACTAAAGATATTAAGGACCCGCCAGTTGCAATAACCTAACTGATTACACAGAATCCGAAAGAAGGTGAAGGAGACAGGGGCCAGCTAACTGGGAGGGCCCACTGTGTTCAGAATCCGCTGCCCTGAATTTTCTTCACTGACTCCATATCATCTCTGCCCACTAGGGACTTGACTGTGCTGC
>CM034155.1:579424772-579582822 GCA_019776745.2 Taxus chinensis | reverse complement strand
AATCCAAAATGACCACAACTCACACTCATCGAGCTACAGGACGATAAAGGTATGATGACCTAAAACTCTCACAAAAAAGGCACATACATCTATGGATAAGAAAGTACTAAGCAACTAGAACATATTACTATCCACTAGGTGTTTCATAATTCCAGGTAGGTGACAAAACTACAGGTTTGACTATACATTGTGTTCAATACACATAAATATTACTTATTTTATAACTCAACTAATCAAGTCAAAAGTTGTAGTTTCATTTGTTAAGCACATTCCTTTACGAGTTTTCTTAATTAAGCTTCCTCCTATTATGACATCATAAGTTTGTGTTAAAAGGACCACTAAGGGGTATGCTATCTTGTCATTCTGTAAAGGCGGAAAAGAAAAGAAAATTATTTATTTTACTCCTAGGGGAGGTATATGGACAAAGTTTTTTTTGTCCTTTCTGTTCTTCTAAATGGTTTTTATTTCTTCTATTAATCTACCAAGGTTAAAACAAGGACCATTTTCCCTTTCTATGTTCCAGTTTATTTGTTAAACTTCAAGGCCACATCTCCTCAATTATAGTTTTATGATGTTTGGGTGAGTCAACTCGTCAATTAAAAATTTAATGATAAGGAAGGGTAAACATATCACACTATTAATTGTATGGGAGAGAGAGGTAAATCAACACATCACATTTTTAATTCTAAGGAAATAAGGGACATTCAACATAGAAAACACATTATTAATTTTGTAAGAACTAGGAAACAATCAACCAACATGGATCACAACAATATTTTGATATTTTTCCACTAATCAAAAGTATCATAAAACATTCTTAGTGGGTTCTACAAGTCTCAAAATAGGTTACAAGGAAATCCCATAAGGGAACATAATTACTTTAACAATGTTTGTTGTTTTGGTGAAAACATTTTACTCACATGATACGACAAGGAAAGTTCTCAAATCTACACTCATATTACCACAGGATACCACCAACCAAGAAATCAAAATGACAAGGAAATATTTCAATTATAAGAACACCACATATTTACTAGAAAGCATAAAATGTAAGTAGACAATCAACTATCTATTCAGCATGGCTTTACGACCAAGAGTTACAGTTTCGCAAGAAGAATCACATTTTAAAATACCACCGAGGTTAAATTATCAAGGTCTAACTATACTAACATCACTAGTGGCATGGTTCAAAAGACTCAAAGCCTCCATAAGTGCCTCCACATCACCCCAAGATTGATAGGTCAACATGAGAAAAACAAACACACTTAATTAAAAACACTGCCCAAATGGGCTTAAATCTAATCATAATTACCAAGATACATACAATCCACAAGTCAATACTTTTTATAATGAAACACAAAAATCATGATAAAACTTAGCATGCCATTGATGAAAGGTCCTATAAAACAATCATATTTCCACTAATATCCATATCCATCCAAAAGCATTCCGATGCTAACATAATTCATCATCCCAAAATTAAACACCTCTACTCTAATGAGGTTCAAGCTCTTACCGGATTGTAAGAGAATCACCACCACCATTAACTGACTACCAGCTAGAATTTACAATTCAATGAAATCTCTATCTAGCAAGTTCAATCAATGAAAAAGTCACTCTAAGATCCTAGACACACTCAAGGTTCTGTGCATGTAAAACCAAGGTATAACTTTAAGCACCTAAGAGGACATTCAATACACCTAGGGTGTACCCCCATATGAAAAAATGTCACAAGACAACAACGTAGAACCAACTCAACAACATGTAAGTGAGAATCACGTAACATTGAGCTAAGTAGCCAATAAATAACAAGCTCTGAGTCACCTGTCAAAGTAAAATCCAAGATATATCGGTGATCAAGGAAAGTGGGTAACTAGCCGCATTGAAAAGTTTGAAAATTCTCAAAAAAATATAAATAACTAAAAGAGCCTCAGAGATTCTCAAATCAATCATAAAATAAGATGTTGGTCCTTGATAAAATAAAACAAGATTACGAATGTAAAGAACAAAATTTAACACCACATTCACTCCGAAGCCCTTCATGGCCACCAATAGCAGTAATCTTCCTCAAGGTCAGTTCTAAGGACACAAATATAGGATTGGGTCATAAAGAACACCCAGAGTTAATGTCCACTCTCCCATATGGGTTACAAAATGAAAAACTGGCAACCAGACCATCTTTCCTAACCACTGAAGGAAGGAAGCTCTAAATAGCTTCTAATTAACTCTTCTTGACCAAAAATCACAATCACTATTGTCCAACAAAAAGAATAACATCATACAATTTATCATCCCAACCACTCCAATAAGGAAGGGTCTTAAAAGGGCTTAACGCATCATACAATTAAATCAAGATTTAGGACTTGTAAAACAACACATTTTCAAAGGGAAGCCAAGTTTTCCACTACACTAAAAGCTCAAAAAAATCAATTTAATTTGACATTCTTGGTTACCGAGGTTTAGAAAAATGCCACTAAGGAAGCACAACAATTTAAACAACTTATTATTTTATTATTATTTTAATTCTGACTGTTCAGAGTAATGTAATATTTATTCATACGTATTTATTTTTTCGATTTTCAAACAAGGTTGTTTTTTAGATTAAAAGTGTTCTAGGTTTACAGTTCATGTCTCAAGTTTTCTAGTGTGCCCAAGGGCCCAAGATTTAAACCCATGTCTCTGATACAAAGTGTAATGCCCGATAAATAAACCCACTTGAGACCTAAGAACAACCTAGGATTAGTCAGAAAAATTATGGGATAATTTTTCTCTTGTTTAAAAGTGTCTGCTACCAGGTTATAAAACAATAGTTTCCATAAGCAAGGTTTACAGGACAAATAAAATAAATCTTATCTCAAATTTTTCCCATTACAACAAATATTAAATCTACAGGGTCAAAACTTAGGGTTAGAATATTCATTAAGATTAAGAGGGAAATTTCTCACTCTCCCACCCTCTAATAGGATTAAGAGATTCAACCTAATTTTAATAAAAATTAGCACACTTGAAACCTTCTGAAAACATTCTCATTAGATAGGAAATTCTCTCACCTTTCCAGTAATATAAAGAAGTCCTCCTAACTCCCTGTATTTCCAAAGTTATGGGTCGATCAACCTTGGGAGGAAATTTTTCCCAAGGCGGGCCGGCCGGCCTAGGGGAGAAAAATTTTCCCCAGGGGTAGGTCTGCGGGCCGCGGGGAGAAATTTTTCCCAAAGGAGGAGTCAAGTCGATAGGACCAGGGAAGAAATTTTTTCCCCAGGGGTAGGTTTGCAAGCCGCGGGGAGAAATTTTTCCCACTTGGGGAAAAAAGCCACCTTTGCACCCACACACCTGCAAGTCTGCAAGGGACACATGGTGCCTCCTAAGCCAATGCGGAGAAAGTGAAGCAATAGGGATGAATGAATTTTATTTCCTAGAAGGGTAAAAATGGTAAAATTCACCTGTGTCTCCGCCGACGTGAAAAGATGCCACGTGTCAGCCAACCATTGGCCGCGGGTTGACAAGCCAGCGAGGATATTTTTGAAAATTTTCCAAAAAATTTTCTGAAGTGTTAAGGCTTAAAAATATCCGCTCCTCCATCGATGCCTCATGAAGCCATGTGGTAGCACTTGATTGGCTACGGGTCGGCCGGGTTGCAGATGAAACTTGTAAACTTTTCCAAATTTATTTTTGAAAGTGCTAAAGGTTAAAATCGATCTGAGTGTTTTCCAACGCCCAACAAAGCCACGTGTTGATCAAGGATTGGTGTCGGGGTGGTGGGGCCGCGGAGGAAAAATGGTCAAATAACTTGTTTTTGGACTTAGATCATTTTTTTGGCAAAATGACGGCTTGCAGGTTAACAAAGCGGCAGGAAACTTCATGAATTTACACTTTTTTTGGAAAAAAGCAAAAAAAATAAAGTTTTGGCCCGCCAGTCCGCCCAAGAATATTTTATTCATTTAGATTTGATAGTTAGACTATTTTTGAAGCCAAATGAAGTAAAAACTTCAAAAGACCATAACTTTTGATAGGGAACTTGGTTTTCTACAAACGAGGACTTTCTAGAAAGCTCTTGATGTCCTCTTTGCATAGAAACCTTAAGAATTTTATGTTGATAAATTTTAAAGGGTCAGTTTTGAGAAAACGTATTTATGTCACTTAGAAGTCAACATGTGTTTTTAACTTATCAATTTTGTTCAAATTTGTCATTAATTATTTGTCATCTTACCAACTAAGCATGAAGGATTTTACTTGGAAATTTTTAGGATAGATTGCAAGCTTAAATTTTTTCTTGATTGGTTTACATTCAAAAATTACCAATGTTTACACAACAAAAAAACTGCAATTTCACCTTTACTTGATTTGAAAAGTTCTTTAACATTTTCTTTAGTGTTTTAGTTTAGTTTGGGGATCATTTTGATCTCATTAAGTCCAAATGAAGATTTCATTTGTCTCTTATAAATTTACAGGGTTGTTTTGGAAATTTCAAAAAAAAGGAATTTGCAAAGTATACAGTGAAGTAGAAATGAGGTTTGTACACTTCAAGAACAGAGATTAAACTCTGTTTTGTCATGCAATAAAAACATTGAATTTATTCCATGCTAGTTTTAAATAGTTTTCTTTCCTTAAATCAAATCATAGAGACAAGAATGCAACTTCTATATTTTATTTTATTTTATTTTAATATTTAAACGTTTCAAATGAGACAGAGCAGTGCAATATTTCTTCATACGTGCTTCATTTTCACTTTTACAGCAAAGATTTCCTATTGTATATCAACCATAGATTTCCAATGGAAATAATATCATATAAACAATGCAAACACTTCTACTAGTTCAAAGGAAATCTCTTACAAATTCTTTCCCATTTATTTTAAAAATGCAACATACCAAATGCATATCTTTATTTTCTATTCACAGGACTAAACACAAGATATATTCTTCCATAATCAATTTCAACTTTCATAACTAAAACAGAGTAGTCTTTCCAACAAAATAATATACAAGATCATCCACTTCAAAGTGGGAGATGGTTATAATAAGAAATAATCTCAACAAGGATTGTCAAACTTGTATTTTTTCCCTAACATGAATATCCTCCATTTTCTTTATTTCAATTTGATCACAACAGAATAGGGGGAAAGGCAACACTCTCCACCCAACCAAGATATCCAATGACAAGGGAAATCACCCTCTTCATTGGTCCCCGAGCCCCAACCACAATGCAATAAGAAATGTGTTTCAACTCATGGCAACAATAGGCTTCACAACACAAATGCAAATTTCATATTTAAAAATACGGTCCAAAGAAAAATTGTGGTTTACAACTATAGATTGTAGGAAAAAAAAAACACTCAGGCTTCAACATGGAAGACAAATGAGGAAGAAACTATAAGGGATGCTACTTATGGCTCCCAAGGGGAAATGGGTATCACCACCTAAGAACAACTGCCAACAAATATATATACCATTTCAAATCCTTGACATGCCCTTATGTCTCGCCCAAGTTCCCCTTATTCCTCACATTTCCTTATGACTCCCCAAACTCTTATGGAACTCTATAACGAGTAAATAAATGCAAGCTATTTCTTTGTAAGGTGGAAAGCAAATCCCAACTCCCTCCACACTTATACATTCCCAGAACACTTATGCCTCCCACAGAAATACCCCATAGTCTTCTCCTACACCATCCCTATTCCATCTACCCAAACAACCCACACACATGCCAAAACATTCACAACAATAAAATTTACACATATAAAAGAAGATCATTTCAAGATCCAAGCTCTTACCTCTCGATAATGGACTTTGTTTCAAGTTCCAAACAAAAAGCTTTCTATGTAAAACAACGCAAGATCAACGAAACACAAGCCTGTAAAAATTATGAAAACTTTCTCCAAAAGTAAAAGCACATAATAGAAAATGAATTCACCCTAAATGAAGTATGCAAAAGTGAAGCAACTCCAAAAACAAGCTAAGGAATTCGAATATATAGAGATGAAAGAGAAGAGGATGAGGTGGATCCAACTGGAATGCCACATTACACATCCTCAACTCCAACTCATAAGTCAGCTTCAATCTCCAAGGCACAATAAATAGGTGGGTGAATTGTAACGACCAATAAATTCACACACACGAACAACACAGTAAAAGATAGGATTTTTTTTTTTGACTCGCTTGAAGATAATACGACACTACACAAGTTCTCTAGGGAATACAATCAACTAAATACATGTGTTCCACAACACAGACCCACACTGGTTACGGATAAACATGAGGCACACACTTAGGACACAATGGTTCATCTAAAGTATGCAATTTTACAACAAAGTTTTCCCACAGAAGGTTTCTTTAGAATCATGTTTTAGCTGTAAGTGCTTTTACATTCTTTACTTTTCCCAGATAAATCATGATAGGAGAATCTGAAGTTCATGTCTCCTTTGAAGAATTTTCTCCTACCTTGTTAATGTTAATATACAGTGTAAACCAATTATTGGATGGCAAGAGGTTACTTCATTTACTTGATTAACTTATTCATTTGCGAGGAGGCAGTTAATTTCTCAAGGCTCTAAACTTCATCAATCTGTTTTTGACGTTGTGCTTTTGAACATATATGTTTCATCTTTTCAAGCGGTCAATTTTATTTTATTCCAGTACATGACTGTCTAAATATTGGATTCATCATTAAGATCTTATTAGTTGTTAATAAGATTTCATTGGGGTCAAGAGTCTAACCAGAATTATTAAAGGTTTCACTTGGGCTTCACTTGAAGAGATAGACATAAGTATACTGTTTACATTTTTAACGGGTAAGATAGATCGAAGAGTTTCTTAATCAAGTTCCTTCTATTTATTATAATTTTATTATCTTCCAAGATTTAATCATTGATTTCACCTTAAGACCATTCTAAGGACTCACCACAATAAGAGATTGTTGATTAGTTTACGTGGGATCACAAGGTATATTTGTTTCTCTTGTTTTCTTTTTGCTAGGTTCAAAACATAGTCCTCTACCAAACGACACATGACCAAAGGTAACCAAGGTGATGTAAGTTGATTCAAGTTTAGATAATTATAATTAGGTTGACAATTCAAGGATAAATCATATTCTGAAAAGTGAAAATTCAACAAAGGATACACATGTCAAAACAAGTTCATTTAACCTTATTGGCAATAATATTTCTCAAATTGACTTTCAAACGATAACAACAACCTACATGAGAACAATACAAAATTATAACGCCATGCCTTCTAGATAGTCTCCAAAATTTCCATACCAATGTTGTAAAGCAAAAAGAAAAACATTCATACAACAACAGTTCCTTAGAATGCTGGAATCCACTTTCTACACGTGTTTCTTTTTCTCTTTTTTTTTTCTTTTCTACTCAGGAAATCCTCCTGCACATTTGTTAGCACGTGTCAGTTCGCAAGAACTGAGCACGATAAAAGCTATAACATTAAGACAATATGTTGTTAACTAACTGTTTCAAGGAAGAAAAGCACCGTTGATTTAGAAAACAATAATCCAAGAGTCTAAACAAGAGCAATTAAAGAGTCGTCCAAAAGCATAAAATGTCTAAATAAAAAGGGATGGCACTAACTCTATTTAATTATCATTTTCTCATAGGAGTATTTAATAAACATCATGGTGAATTTCACCCATATCACAATAATGACCGTCATTTTAACAAAATAACATTTCGAAACAAAAACAATAACAAGAAGAGAATTAATTTCAAACGTGATCTGTCCCTATTTGTTTAATTTAGTTCACCAAGCCAAGGATTCACTATGTCACTGGAAGATCCCAAACAATCAATCGACATGAGAATATCTAAACCAACATGACCTATTAATATTAAGATGATGTGCCTATAACAGTTAATTTTATGTCAGTACATAATAAATAAATTGGAAGAAAAGGGATGAAACACACAAATGACCCCGTATGGGCCACATCCTATCCTAACAATCCTTCTATTAAACTTTCCTCTAATCAAGAGAATGTCTTAAGAAAAGGAAAAACTTGGCAAGACCAAACATGACCATTATGAACCTTACAGGAGGTTTACTCAATCATTCACATGAACACAACACAGGATACATAGCTTCCAAAGGATCTGTCGTCAACAACAAGTTGACTTTCACCTTTCTGGTCAACACATAACCATTCTACTAAAATGACAGCAAGGAGGTCGAATCACAACAAGCATCACAAAAACCAGTCAACCAATGAGTTTCCCAATACACCAACCTCTAAGTCACAGGAGAATGAAATATAAACATGTTTACGGAGCAAAACGTAGAGTAATTTCTTACGCATAAAACCAACATCCCAATTTTAAGATTTGAAAAATTCCTCACTAATGATCAAGTAGATCTCGTATCCTCCAACATGTGTGAAACAAAATCAAGGTAGGAAAAAGAGTATTTCCTCTGACATTTTAAGCTATCCAAAAGAAATGTGAGTAACGTCAAAAGAAGACATTTCATCGGATCAGCTACATTCCTCAAAACATACAACAGTCACCAAGGGAGAGAAGGTGATTCCAAAGACAATAATCTCCAAACGGTGAACATGAATTGATATCAAATTATGAAGATCAACCATGACACTCGAAGAATAAAAGTATTTCTTCGAGCGATTCAAAAAAAAAACCAAAGCAACTAACCTAGTTGAAAGTAATATCAACTTGGCTCAATTCAAAAATCAGTCAAGCTAAGCACACACCAAGCCAACCGGGAAGGGTTACTAGAACCTAAAACAACTAAAAGAAAAGGATAGAGACAGGAATAGCATCATTCACCTATACACAATGCACTCGCAGTACTCAATCGCTAATTCGCAAATACCCAACATAAACCAGAACTACAGATCTCGAACTGAAACAAGAATAAGAACAAAACAGGAACTATAAAGTTGAGTCCAATGACAATGTTTGATAAAACATTCAAATCGTGAGACCAACACAAAGGACACGGGAATTTTCATTACAGGACCCCAACCTCTTTTGTTTTATTAGTCTTAAGAACAACCTTCACCCAAATAATATTTATTAAAACCCAGAAAACAATATAAAAGGCTTCAACCAGCGCAATCATTTCTAACGCCAAAAAATACAAATGAGCTAGGGAAGTGGAAACAAAACAACATACCATCACACGAGACATTTATATGAAGAGTAGAGTTATTTAATGAATCAGTTAAATAACAGCATAAGAATCAATGGTATAGAGAATATCGTGCCTGATTAAGCTCCCGCAGTCGATAACAAGATGGACAGGGCCTGTAACAGCAACCCAAGCCTAATTCCATTTTCTTCAAGCTCGTTGGGTGCCCAAACATCGAACATCTTCACGTTGGCACAGGTAGGAGTTCACGGCCAGGGTGGGTGGTCTAAAATACTTGCCATCATCCTCCCAACACCGCTCTAAGATTAGCCCTAGAACTTCTGTAGGCCCCATTTTTGGCAATTGAACTTGATCCTTCGTCATTCATCCAAACACCTCCACCATCTCCATATGCATCTGATTGTTTCTGATTTGGACCTCCTAACCTTGGTGCTCTCATATTAGGAGCAGCCCTAGTCTAAGATGAAGCAGAAGAAGGTGGCTTTATAACCAAAAAGAATCTCTTGGTACAGACTCCAAGTATTTTTCGGAAAGCTTTCCGACCCAAGCTCTTGGGGAAAAGGGTAGAAATAGGAGAGCTCTTTTGAAACAATTTTGGAGTTCTCCCGATGCATTCATGTGCCATGGAGGCTATGCAACACAGAATTTTTTGATCTCTATCAGGACTTAACCTTGTTAACAAAATCTCAAATGCTTATTGGAACAGCCCTCCAGCGAATATTGGGAGCTTAAACCATTTTTCAAAGCTCTAGCTAGTAAGGCACAATTATACTTGCAATTATCAGGAGCTAGAACATTCTCGACGAACTGACTGAAACAAAAAATTTCACAATATACCCTGCCTGGCATGTGGCACAGATTTTGAAAACCCCTTTTTTTTCTTTTCACTCAAAGACCACATTAGCACTTCAAATTTGTGTCATAACCTATGTGGTTTTACTGCTATCTATCTTCAATGCAGAAACAAGTTTGTTCATAAACGTTGTTCCATATAACCTAGTATTCTACCAAAAAAATCTGTGTCCGAAGCCTGTGAGAAATTTGGTAAACTGAGATGAAATTGCAGAGTCCATCAGAGGTGTGTGGAGATAGAGAAAGTCTACAAAAATGCAAGTAAATGTGACAGCATCAGGCGGTGGTCCCGTATGACGGTTCTGAGAATGTTCAGACAGATTTTTAAAATCGAAGTCCAGCCGACCACTGATCAAGGACCCTCATTGTCCAAGGTCGATTTTGGAGAAACAACTCAGTACAAGATCTGGATCTGAAAAATATCCTGCTACCTTCATCTCCCAAGACATTTTCTCCAACATTGTAAAGATCTCTTGTGCCCGTGGGTGTGATCTGCCACTTTGAAGGAGAATTCCAAATTGAGGATGCAGTCGATACAGAGCAGATAACATCATAGTTGGATGACCTGCTTGTTGGAAGCGCTCAGCAGGCTTCTACCATGTTGCAACAGGCCGGCTTCCCTAGCTTGCAGCTTCTCCTAACCACCACCTGGACGGAAGCGGCTTTCCAAAATGAAAAAGGCAAGACAGCTCAACTAAAACTTCATCTCGTTCTTCTACTACAGCTGCAAGATTTTGTAACCACTGATCACGACTGTGGTCGCGTGCAACCAAAATAGCAGGTGCAGCACTAACGGTTCCTTGAGATTGCCCTGCAGCAGCTGCATATAGCCAAACACTTCCTCACGGCACTCTTCCTAGGATAAATTCAGTTCTACGCCCATGGATTCTGCCTGTACAGCACGATTTTTGAGACCCACACCCACCTGTACGCATTGAAGGAGAATCAGAATGAGATTATGGTGAAGAAAATGGGACTCCACCGACTCCTCATGCAAGGACAGAGAACAATAAAGTCATACAGACGGCAGGTAGGGTGGTTGGGAGATGACTGAATGCATCCACGTGCACAAGACCTGCCTGGTTGGCCAAGGTGGCAGTGGAGGCAGGTAGAAAAAAAAAAAGAATCTGATGCCCAGCTGGGCATTACATGATCTTTCCTACACTCAAAAATGCATGCTAAAACTTTGATTACCACCCGCCCTTTGTATGTATGTTGGCACAAAATACCACAACAAATATAATGGAGGACTAGTTTTTTTTTAATTGTATGTTGGCACAGAATAAAGTTGTCTATAAAGGCTATAACTGCCAACGCCTGAGTAAAAGACAACACTTTCAATACGGAGCAACAGATCTCTACCCCTACCTTACGCCCAAGGTTCCAGAGCAGGTCGCATTACATTCTGGGCATTACATTCTCCTCCCCTTAAGAAAGCATCGTCCTCGATGCGACATTACACAGAGGAAAAGAAACGGTACGCAACAAGGGACAGGTAAAGGATAAAGTACACCCTATGGTTTAAAATTTCAGTCGATTAAAGCATGGTCACAAAAATCCTTAGGAACATTTGGTAGAAGTTTTAACTTTCAATGTTTTAAGTTTCAAAAATATCATCATTGAAGAGTTTTGATTTATTCCTTATTGTGGATGCCCAACATGAACTGCTAACACAACACCATATCAGGTTCAAAGGACACTACAGATTCACAAGCACACAAGTATATACTTCATGATTGTATTACACCAAAAAAGGTTACTCAAATACGAAATAGAATAGGCACAGTCCACATAACATAGTACTCGTCACACATCAATGACTGACACACAAAATACTCAAACAAAAGAGTACTATAATCCACCAGACATTCCCTCAATTTGCATCAATGAAAAACTCACATAACACCAAACCATGCTATAGGTACATAGTGTCCATAATGGAATCAATGACATAACCACAACATCACAACACATATCCATCTGACATGAGTAACACATACATCAAAATACCACTACCAAAACATCACAATAACTCAACGTATATCCTGAAACATCAACCATACACACAAACTCTTATCCCTCCCTCAAACTCTTATGCCTCCCTCAATCTCTTATGCCTCCCTCAAACTCTTATGCCTCCCTCAAGGAGGCCGGTTGACCCTATGGTCCAAGACACATAGAGTTCGAACACTCCTAACCTAAGTGACATAATAATGCGTGGTTCAACAACCCGCTAGTTATATGTACTCCTTGGGGTGTACCCCCATACAACGAAGTGGGTCCATAGGTCCAACCAATCCATGGTGCATCCTATGACCCTATCCCACACATCACGACAATAGAACTAGCACAACAATCCAATCCAAAGTGCCAAGTGGAAAAGTACAAGCCTTGTGCAAGGCGGTAAGAATTCCAAATTTAAAAGAAGACCCCAAATCAAGCTAAATAAATGGCCAAATAGCCATAGTTAGTATCAAAATCCCCATGTTAGTGCCACAAACCAAGGAAATGCCCAAAATTGTAAAGCATGGCAATCAAGAAAAGTTGCTGGTCCTTACAAAATAAAGTAAAAATCTCAATTTACGAATAAAATCAACTTATAATAATGTCACATTACGATAACTGTGTGGCTTTATCTAGCCACCAAAGGGGTACTCAACGAGTTTCTAGCACTCGGACATCGAGCCTCAGCTCATAAAATACATATCAATAATACAACTGTCATCACCTCCATCTGAATCATCCCGCCACCACTTCGACAAGGCTAAACATAGTCATAGATACACTAAGGTTGCATACATACAACCACATAGGGAGAGAGGAAAGAATCACATGTTATCTACTAAACCGAGTTTTGACTCGAGTTAATGACCCATGGTACACCATTCCTCACTCTCAACATACACTTCTACCAATTTCCCTTAGGATCGGTTAGAGTAAGGTTCACAACATAACATACAACAACATCACTAACATAACGGTGGCACACAAATAACTACCATAACGTCTTACATATGGTACATATACAGGGTAGATCACGAGCATACATTCATTGAGTGTAACACATCACTTTACCACATTCTACACCCAAAGTGCAAGCACCATACGATAGGGTTCATACACTCACCGTATGACCCAAAATCACAAATGAAGCATTACATATTTGCACAGTCATACATACAATGAACATAGTACATCTCAACATAACATCTACTGCTGCATAACAAGGTGGTACACACATTTCTTCAGAACATGGTAAAAACATCATGATACAACTCATTTCTTTTAACATCAATCTAGTCATACAACACATTGATACACTTACATATCACAATATGTCACAATGTTCCAACACTATATCATCCACATTATAATTCTTTTCACACGCCACAAACAGTAATTCACACGTGAACTCTTCATAGAATCCACAAGAAGGAGAGAGAATACTCCCATCCCCAACATATCAACATGATCACAAACACGCACAAGGTGACATACACATCATGTGCGTTCACAAAAACACAATTACGACAATAATCACATCATGTTTAAAGCACATTACTCTTCCAATATCTACCACCACCATGCAACATCATCATCATGCAGTATCATCATGTAACACCACCACCACCATGTAACATCATCATATAACACCAATCCGGCCCATAGGTTCGAGAGCATGAACCTCTGCTCTGATACCAAAGTGTAATGACCTACAAATTCACACACACGAACAACACAGTAAAAGACAGGATTTTTTTTTTTTTACTCGCTTGAAGATAATACGACACTACACAAGTTCTCTAGGGAATACAATCAACTAAAGACATGTGTTCCACAACACAGACCCACACTGGTTACGGATAAACATGAGGCACACACTTAGGACACAATGGTTCATCTAAAGTATGCAATTTTACAACAAAGTTTTCCCACAGAAGGTTTCTTTAGAATCATGTTTTAGCTGTAAGTGCTTTTACATTCTTTACTTTTCCCAGAGAAATCATGATAGGAGAATCTGAAGTTCATGTCTCCTTTGAAGAATTTTCTCCTACCTTGTTCATGTTAATATACAGTGTAAACCAATTATTGGATGGCAAGAGGTTACTTCATTTACTTGATTAACTTATTCATTTGCGAGGAGGCAATTAATTTCTCAAGGCTCTAAACTTCATCAATCTGTTTTTGACGTTGTGCTTTTGAACATATATGTTTCATCTTTTCAAGCGGTCAATTTTATTTTATTCCAGTACATGACTGTCTAAATATTGGATTCATCATTAAGATCTTATTAGTTGTTAATAAGATTTCATTGGGGTCAAGAGTCTAACCAGAATTATTAAAGGTTTCACTTGGGCTTCACTTGAAGAGATAGACATAAGTATACTATTTACATTTTCAACGGGTAAGATAGATCGAAGAGTTTCTTAATCAAGTTCCTTCTATTTATTATAATTTTATTATCTTCCAAGATTTAATCATTGATTTCACCTTAAGACCGTTCTAAGGACTCACCACAATAAGAGATTGTTGATTAGTTTACATGGGATCACAAGGTATATTTTTTTCTCTTGTTTTCTTTTTTCTAGGTTCAAAACATACTCCTCTACCAAACGACACATGACCAAAGGTAACCAAGGTGATGTAAGTTGATTCAAGTTTAGATAATTATAATTAGGTTGACAATTCAAGGATAAATCATATTCTGGAAAGTGAAAATTCAACAAAGGATACGCATGTCAAAACAAGTTCATTTAATCTTATTGGCAATAATATTTCTCAAATTGACTTTCAAACGATAACAAAAACCTACATGAGAACAATACAAAATTATAACGCGATGCCTTCTAGATAGTCTCCACAATTTCCATACCAATGTTCTAAAGCAAAAGAAAAACATTCGTACAACAACAGTTCCTAAGAAGGCTGGAATCCACTTTCTACACGTGTTTCTTTTTCTCTTTTTTTTTTCTTTTCTACTCAAGAAATCCTCCTGCACATTTGTTACCACATGTCAGTTCGCAAGAACTGAGCACAATAAAAGCTATAACATTAAGAAAATATGTTGTTAACTAACTGTTTCAAGGAAGAAAAGCACCGTTGATTTAGAAAACAATAATCCAAGAGTCTAAACAAGAGCAATTAACGAGTCGTCCAAAAGCATAAAATGTCTAAATAAAAAGGGATGGCACTAACTCTATTTAATTATCATTTTCTCATAGGAGCAGTTAATAAACATCATGGTGAATTTCACCCATATCACAATAATGACCGTCATTTTAACAAAATAACATTTCGAAACAAAAACAATAACAAGAAGAGAATTAATTTCAAACGTGATATGTCCCTATTTGTTTAAGTTAGTTCACCAATCCAAGGATTCACTATGTCACTGGAAGATCCCAAACAATCAATCGACATGAGAATATCAAAACCAACATGACCTATTAATATTAAGATGATGTGCCTATAACAGTTAATTTTATGTCAGTAAAAAATAAATAAATTGGAAGAAAAGGGATGAAACGCACAAATGACCCTGTATGGGCCACATCCTATCCTAACAATCCTTCTATTAAACTTTCTTCTAATCAAGAGAATGTCTTAAGAAAAGGACACACTTGGCAAGACCAAACATGACCATTATGAATCTTATAGGAGGTTTACTCAATCATTCACATGAACACAACACATGATACATAGCTTCCAAAGGATCTGTCGTCAACAACAAGTTGACTTTCACCTTTCTGGTCAACACATAACCATTCTACTAAAATGACAGCAAGGAGGTCGAATCACAACAAGCATCACAAAAACCAGTCAACCAATGAGTTTCCCAATACACCAACCTCTATGTCACAGGAGAATGAAATATAAACATGTTTACGGAGCAAAACGTAGAGTAATTTCTTACGCATAAAACCAACATCCCAATTTTAAGATTTGAAAACTTCCTCACTAATGATCAAGTAGATCTCCTATCCTCCAACATGTGTGAAACAAAATCAAGGTAGGAAAAAGAGTATTTCCTCTGACATTTTAAGCTATCCAAAAGAAATGTGAGTAACGTCAAAATAAGACATTCCATAGGATCAGCTACATTCCTCAAAACATACAACAGTCACCAAGGGAGAGAAGGTGATTCCAAAGACAACAATCTCCAAACGGTGAACATGAATTGATATCAAATTATGAAGATCAACCATGACACTCGAAGAATAAAAGTATTTCTTCGAGTGATTCAAAACAAAAACCAAAGCAACTAACCTAGTTGAAAGTAATATCAACTTGGCTCAATTCAAAAATCAGTCAAGCTAAGCACACACCAAGCCAACCGGGAAGGGTTACTAGAACCTAAAACAACTAAAAGAAAAGGATAGAGACAGGAATAGCATCATTCACCTATACACAATGCACTCGCAGTACTCAATCGCTAATTCGCAAATACCCAACATAAACCAGAACTACAGATCTCGAACCGAAACAAGAATAAGAACAAAACAGGAACTATAAAGTTGAGTCCAATGACAATGTTTGATAAAACATTCAAATCGTGAGACCAACACAAAGGACACGGGAATTTTCATTACAGGACCCCCACCTCTTTTGTTTTATTAGTCTTAAGAACAAACTTCACCCAACTAATATTTATTAAAACCCAGAAAACAATATAAAAGGCTTCAACCAGCGCAATCATTTCTAACGCCAAAAAATACAAATGAGCTAGGGAAGTGGAAACCAAAAAGCATACCATCACATGAGACATTTATATGAAGAGTAGATTTATTTAATGAATCAGTTAAATAACAGCATAAGAATCAATGGTATAGAGAATATCGTGCCTGATTAAGCTCCCGCAGTCGATAACAAGATGGACAGGGCCTGCAACAGCAACCCAAGCCTAATTCCATTTTCTTCAAGCTCGTTGGGCGCCCAAACATCAAACATATTCACGTTGGCACAGGTAGGAGTTCACGCCCAGGGTGGGTGGTCTAAAATACTTTCCATCATCCTCCCAACACCGCTCCAATATTAGCCCTAGAACTTCTGTAGGCCCCATTTTTGGCAATTGAACTTGATCCTTCGTCATTCATCCAAACACCTCCACCATCTCCATATGCATCTGATTGTTTTTGATTTGGACCTCCTAACCTTAGTTCTCTCATATTAGGAGCAGCCCTAGTCTGAGACGAAGCAGAAGAAGGTGGCTTTATAACCAAAAATAATCTCTTGGTACAGACTCCAAGTATTTTGCGGCAAGCTTTCTGACCCAAGCTCTTGGGGAAAAGGGTAGAAATAGGAGAGCTCTTTTGAAACAATTTTGGAGTTCTCCCGATGCATTCATGTGTCATGGAGGCTATGCAACACAGAATTTGCTGATCTCTATCAGGACTTAACCTTGTTAACAAAATCTCAAATGCTTACTGGAATGGCCCTCCAGTGAATATTGGGAGCTTAAACCATTTTGCAAAGCTCCAGCTAGTAAGGTACAATTATACTTGAAGTTATCAGGAGCTAGAACATTCTCGACGAATTGAGTGAAACAAAATATTTCACAATATACCCTACCTGGCATGTGGCACAGATTTTGAAAACCCCTTTTTTTTCTTTTCACTCAAAGACCACATTAGCACTTCAAATTTGTGTCATAACCAATGTGGTTTTACTTCTATCTATCTTCAATGCAGAAACAAGTTTGTTCATAAACGTTGTTCCATATAACCTGGTATTCTACCAAAAAAAATTGGTGTCCGAAGCCCGTGAGAAATTTGGGAAACTGAAATGAAATTGTAGAGTCCATCAGAGGTGTTTGGAGATAGAGAAATTCCACAAAAATGCAAGTAAAAATGACAGCATCAGGCGGTGGTCCCATATGATGGTTTTGAGAATGTTCAAACAGATTTTGAAAATCGAAGTCCAGCAGACTTTGGATCAAGGACCCTCACTGTCCAAAGTCGATTTTGGAGAAACAACTCAGTACAAGATCTGGATCTGAAAAATATCCTGCTACCTTCATCTCCCAAGACATTTTCTCCAACATTGTAAAGATCTCTTGTGCCCGTGGGTGTGATCTGCCACTTTGAAGGAGAATTCCAAATTGAGGATGCAGTCGATACAGAGTAGATAACATCATAGTTGGATGACCTGCTTGTTGGAAGCGCTCAGCAGGCTTCTACCATGCTGCAACAGGCCAGCTTCCCTAGCTTACAGCTTCTCCTAACCACCACCTAGACGGAAGCGGCTTTCCAAAATGAAAAAGGCAAGACAACTCAACTAAAACTTTATCTTGTTCTTCTACTACAGCTGCAAGATTTTGCAACCACTGATCACGACTGTGGTCACGTGCAACCAAAATAGCAGGTTCAGCACCAACGGTTCCTTGAGATCACCCTGCAGCAGCTGCATATAGCCAAACACTTCCTCACGGCACTCTTCCTAGGAGAAATTCAGTTCTACACCCATGGATTCTACCTGTACAACATGATTTTTGAGACCCGCACCCACCTGTACACATTGAAGGAGAATTAGAACGAGATCATGGTGAAGAAAATGGGACTCCACCAACTCCTCACGCAAGGATAGAGAACAAGAAAGTCATACAGACAGCAGGTAGGGTGGTTGGGAGATGACTGAATGCATCCACGTGCACAAGACCTGCCTGGTCGGCCAAGGTGGCAGTGGAGGTAGGTAGAAAAAAAAAAGAATCCGATGCCCAGCTAGGCATTACATGATCTTTCCTACACTCACAAATGCATGCTAAAACTTTGATTACCACCCGCCCTTTGTATGTATGTTGGCGCAAAATACCACAACAAATATAATGGAGGACTAGTTTTTTTTTAATTGTATGTTGGCACATAATAAAGTTGTCTATAAAGGCTATAATTTCCAACGCCTGAGTAAAAGACAACACTTTCAATACAGAGCAACAGATCTCTACCCCTACCTTACGTGCAAGGTTCCAGAGCAAGTCGCATTACATTCTGGGCATTACATGAATAATATGACAACTTACTTACACACTCCAAAATAAGCCCACATCCAATAAGGATTGAAATTAAAAACATGTAAGAAAGGGCAATTAAAACATTTATCTTGACTTACAAAAATGCATAATGAAAGTCTAAATTCAACTCTCTAACCATAGGTATCGTTGGTAAATAAATTTAAGAGGTATGAGACAGGTTTAACTTGTCCCACAAACCTCCAAAATCAGCCTCAAACGACAATTTCGAATTTCTAAGAAGGTGGAGTGTTTCTTAATGCAAAAAATCAACTTACACATCACGTACAACACTTAATCAAAGAGCCATCAGATCTAATAAATGCAATCTTATGACCCATTTGATTACTTGATTTTAACAATATGATTACTCACAATATTGTCACACAATTTAATTCAATAATGAAAAGGGAGATCTCATCACTTAAAAAAACACATACAACATTAAAAAATGACCAATCAAAAGAAAAACATAAATTGCTTGGTCACATTTGAAAGTGATCCCTGCCATGAGAATCCCTAGCAATAATCAAACACACACAACAAAACAAGTTGCCATGGTTTCCTTGTTGAATTCATCTAGAATTCTAATGTGGTTGGTCTCCAATCCCTTGATGTGTGTTGTGATATTTTTTTAAAAACCTACAAAATACAAATACCTCGTTTGGCCTCTTGGCCATATCAGAACATCCAAAATATATATAATTATACTTCCAAAATCATCAATATATATATGAATCACAACAACATCTAGACAATCAACAATATCATTTGCAATCACTACTACAAGGGGGGTGTTTTGAGACAATAATAGAGACAATACTTGACCAAATTGTCTCAAATAGAGACAATAAAAAAGTTGTATATTGTCTCGAAGCGGGCGTCTCTAATTATTTTCTCTCCAGAGACATTATAGATTGATATAACTTTTGTCTCTTGAGAGACAATATCATTATTGTCTCCCTAGAGACAATACATAATACTAATTTTTTGTCTCTCTAGAGACAATATTAATTTCAATTTTTATTGTCTCTCTAGAGATGATACGAATTTAAAGAATGAAAAATCTGAATTTCAAGAATAAATAATAATCAAATATCGTATAGTGCAATCGATGGCTACATATTGTCTATGATGTCAGTGCGGGCTGATAATTACTATTAGAAATTAAAAACAATTTGATTTGAATTTTTTTCTCAACAAATGGCTCCACAAACATTTTATTATTATCAAATAAGATAAAATACAAAAGGGTGTCTAAATGTGGTTAACCCTTTAAATATAATGATAAAATAGAAAAGGGTGCCTAAATGTCGTTAACCCTTCGCATACAATATGAACACCTTCTCTCCACCACCAGCTTCAAGTGATCTGTTTGTTTCTTTGGTTCTACTTTGAGGTTATTTTTATTTACTTTTATTTTGAGCAATTGCCTCTCTGCTGACAGCTGTCATCTCCATGTTCTTCGCTTTGATTGTCTCAACTTTGATACAATTCTCTATTATCGATAACAACAAAGGTGCATTAGATTCTGAGCTATTAAGACCAATATATAACCCAAAATTTTTACCATTAAAAAACCTTTAAATTTTTTCTCAAAACAATATATAACCCAAAATTACTATTTTGATTTCAAGGAGCATAATTTGTATCCTTCTTACTGATCTTTTCTATAAGGAATATACTTTATCATCAAATATAGACATAATTACTACAGTGCATTTCATTTTGATACTTGATACCGAAAAAGATCAATTAAAAAACTATGAATTTACACTGATGATAATAGTTTAAGATTCACTTCCAGTAAAGAGTTACATATTCCAAATCATAAGCTATTTCTCAACAGAAAAAAGATATAAGAACTTATAACATCTAGAAAGCAAATACGTGAAGAAAGAGATCTGTGATAACATTGTATTTAACTGGACATCCACCCTCCATTTGAGACATCACTAGTGCAAATTTTACAGCACCCTAAAACATTAATTCAACATAGTAAGACTTCATTTGATAGTAGCTTCAGATTCAACATCAGATGATATTTGTTTCTAAAAATCAATAATACCTGGGGATTAGAGTGCAAAATTGTCTGAAGGAGGAATAAGTAATTAGGAGTGTACCCAACCTACAAAATTCAAGAGTGTCCTATGTTATACCACCATTAATATTATTTTGTACAACTTTGATTCATTTAACAAAACAAAAGATGAGGATGATGAAATAAATAAATAAATAAAATATTCCCAAAAGAACAAATATCATTTCTCCATCAGTTTTAACATAACCAAGGCCTACTTTGTTCCATCAAAGATGATAAGAAAAGCTAGTAAATGCTTACTTGTTTAGAGTAAATAAGTATTTTGTAAAATTCCCTTCTCTCGGCAAAAGAAGCAACAACTTTGGGCATAGCCCTTTCTTTTATGTAAGTTTTTAAAGCAAGATCATTGTCAATAGTCTACACCAAAGTAACAAAACATTATTCAAAAAATGAACTTGCAATAGATCCAAATGTGGTCAAAGGGTAAAATTACATTATTCAAGGAAGTAACTTGCACAAAAGGGTTAGGGTTATAAAAAATTGCTTTGCCTTAGAATGATTAAATTGAAACAGAAGTGTGAAACAATCCACAAATTGTATTTTCACCATATTAGAATTGAAAATAAGCATTATAAAATTGGAATTGACCAGGAAAAATATATTACATTGTTTGTTTCTAGATTAGAGCAAAATAAAGTAAATGTAAATGACTATAAGACCCTTCACTAAGCCAAGTATAAGTTTCCTACAAGTAAGCATACAGATTATGGGGGAGGGGGTTAATGTAAAACTCCCCACAACGTATTTATAATTTTTATACTTCCTTTTCTTGACAAACTAAAACTGGAAACGCTTTATTTTTGGCCCCTGAACTTTGAAAGGGAGACAATACATCGTCAATATTTTATTAGGGAGGAATCCCCTATTGTAGGCAAGCCCTCATTGGAAATGAATTCTGTTTTTGCAACATTGAAATCTTTGTGCTGTTCTTGCATCTTTTTTCCTTAGATCATGTTAGATAAGCCCTTCATTAGAATTGAATCATGCTTTAGAATGTGTCCAAAAAGGGGCAATTATGTATTTTTAAATGGCAGCCTGGTTAGGATGTGAGCTGAATTTCCCTATTTTGAACCTCCTCTAGGTGCAGATTTTATATCAGAAGAAACAGAATTATAGTTAGTGGCAGATCTAAAAATAAAAATTGCTAGTGAAAAAAATATTGAGATGCCTCATGAGATATTTTGTAGCCTTCCAGAAAAATTGTTGATTCTAATTTTAGCTAATCTGTTGACTCTCGTAAATGGGAGGTTCAGTGCTGTTTGAAAAAAATGGAAGCATATTCTTTCACTGGGGAAGACCTTAATCCAAACAATATCATCAACTGTCCCTACTTGTCTCCTCCACTACTTTCCTCTTTGGTTGTTTGAGGCCGTCATACAATGACCAATCCTCTGCTTAAAGATATGTATCTACTTCAATAAAATCCAACTTGCCCCCTTAAACAAAATTTAATTAAATTTCTTAGCACATGAGAAGGCAAATGTATTTGCTTCCTACAAGAGCCTCATTTGTTGTTCTAAGAACGGACTACCCACTTCATTTCACATTTACAATCGTGTAACCAGGACATGGATAAGCCTCCCCGCTCCAAACCAACTCAATACACGGGATTTCATTGGATTGGCTTTTTATTCTTCGACAAGGGTATGCACCTTATCTTAGGAAGATAAATACAATGCGATGATGGAGATCTATGATTCATAGAGCAAAGGATGGACCAAAGTGCAGATGATCAATATGCCCATATAAATTTTCCCCATAGGTGAAGGGGTGTATTCTAGAGGGAGATTTTATTGGAATAATAATAGTGGGATTGATAGGATAGGATTGGCATTTAGGCTTGATGTTGTGGCATTTGATGTAGTAGATAGAAGTTGGGATGTGATTAATCAGCCCCAAAGATTGAATGAATTAGAATTTGACTACTTTCTTAATTAGAAGTTAACTAGATGTGATGTGAATGTTGTTTTGGTGTACAATAAGGAGCTCTTTGTACGGAATGTGATTGAAGATGAAGATGTGGCGGGAAAAAATGTACAGATGGTCAGAAATTATAGGTATTTCCAAGGAGTCTATGCGAAGAAGCATTGTCGTGGTCAGAATATTACTAAGGATTTTCATAGCCAAAGAAATTCGACAATATTGGTTAAGAGGTGCAATTATCCATAAGTTGTGGTTAAAAGTTGCGGATGGGTTTCATAAACCTACCTAGAAATAAGTTAATTGTGTTTGAAGCATAGGGAAGAATTATGCATATCAAACGAAGGTAGATTACTGGCAATATTTGAACAGTAATATTTGATACCAGTGCATGCTTATGAAATTAACAATATTTGGTGACGTTCATAATCCATCTTTTATCTTGTTCATTGAGAAAATAATATTTTGTTTGTTGTTGTGCTTTATGTAGAAGTTTGGCATGATTTCCTACTCAATTGGAAAAATTCCTTCATTGCAAGACTTTCTAGAGTAATTAGCATTTTTATCATGATCATTTTGTAAATATGATTTTTTATCGACTGTTGTAGTGCATTTTCTACAGGATTAGTGTTCAAAGGATTTTCTTGTTCTCTTGATTTCAGCCATTTGAAGAAGAGGTGGGCTCAAGTAAAGGCCACATTTCTGGACATCAGCCCTTAAGAAAGAGGATTATTCTATGGTGCTCTTGACTTTTATATCGTAATATTATTTATTAAAGAACTCTATATCAGAACATTATGTTGGTAGAAATTTTTGTGTTTTATGGCTTTTTAAGATATTTGTTAGACATAGAAATATTTACTAGGAATTGCACATGAGTTTCAAATTATGCAATAAGGGTTGTTAAATTAAAGTTGTTTGTAATTTTATTCTTATATAACAAGTTGTAAATTATATTTATCAATTTTGTTGGAAATTTTTTTTGCAAAGAATGATCAAACAATGAACTCTACATCATCTTCAAATAATGAATTATTTGTAATCTCTTCTCTCATACACCAAGCAAACACATTTAGACAACCACGACAACTATAATGCATGTACAGAGGGAGTGTCCAGTGTAAATCTTTGTTGAGTGATCTAAAGAGCTCCATTTCCTCCAAATAAATCCTATTGATGGTATCCAACTTAATCCTATTGATGGTAAGGCAGGTCAAGGCATTGGTACAAAACGTTTCTACAGATGTTAGAATGAGCAGGTTAAAGCTTGAAGTTCGAACTTTGAAACAACACTAGAGAAAAATGGACATTCCATGTGGTAATACAATTTTAAAACTAGTGTTGATTATGATGACCTCCGTCTAGCATGCCTAACTCACTCTTTACCTTTCCAATCTGTACAAATTGTAGTGATTAATTGGTAACACCATATGTCATCCACCTTATACATTTTTTTGATTTATTTTGTTTTAGGGTTCATATAGTCCTTAGTGTCAATTAAATATGCTTTACAATGAATATAGTGGCTGACCTGAATTTCACTGGTTTTGTGGTCTGCAATGATTGTAAAGTATGCAAGAAAACAAAATTATTGACAAATTCTTGGTACATGGTTTATGGAAAAGGCCTTAAAATAATGGTGCACAAGAACAACAAGCCAAATCTACACTACTTTTTGCAATATCCTCCCAACTTGTACAAAAAAAGGAAGATTTAAAATAGGGAATTGGACTCACCTATTGCCAAGAAGATGATGGAGTCTAATGATCCAGTTCTTCTTCGTCACCTAAAAATATTTCCATGCTTAAATGTTGGGATGCACATAGTTTTACTAGTGAAGTCTGCATGGTTTTCCCTCGGCGCTTTCAGACCTACAAAAATGAATCAACACTAGTTATTCTTCTATGATTTATATTTAATTGAATTAAGCACATATTCTTAGATACCTGTATTTAACCCACCAAAGATAGCCATATAACCCAAAATATGCTAAAAATCAATATCACCCAAAATCTAAACTAATCTAAATAATCTAAAATCTCGAAAATTCTATATGACCCAAAATTAAACTATTCTATATGATCCAAATTTTGAATTTGACCATGCAAGAAAAAAAGTGAAAGACCTCGCTTCAACAGGAAGAGAGGCCCAGTGGCCTTCTCCATGAGTATATTGATATACTAAGGGAGTATGAAATCCTCTTCAGGGTTCCATATCTTCCTATTAAGAGAATACCACAGAGATTTGAACCACTAAAAAGTCAAAATATTAAACTAAACGTCGAGAATAAGAAATAAATGTATTCTTGTAGATGCATGTCAGAAGCCAAAGGCATCAAAATTTAACATCGTTGGCTTTGGCATCTTCTGTTACCAATAAATCCAGTTAGAAAAAAATACATCTCATATCCATGGCTAGAAGGTAAAAATGGCATATCTATATTCAAGAAAAATCACGGCAAATAAATGATAGCTTTACCATGGTAAAATACAATGATGAAACGGAGGGAGACCAAACTCTATTTTATCAGATACCAAAAAATAGATCCTATGCATTAAAAACCCCTGTTTCATGAAAAATGACTTTGCAACGGTGAGTAAAATACTCAGAAATGGCAGGTCATGAACACCGATAAACTAAAATAGTAGCAGCAATCCCTTCATGCAACCCCACGATTATGGCTAAATCTATGAGGGAAAGACCACAAGATTTGCATCTTTAGTATTTAAAGAAATGGAATACGTTTGTGCATCATACTAAATAATCTATGTGGATATAGTGGTAACAAGAATCCCATAAAATCGGCGACCCTACCTGTAATAGATGCTCCCCAAATGTTTTTTTTTGTTTAAACTGATTTATCTTGAATATTGTGCACAATTATTTGTAAAGGCTTTGGTTTTTCTTCTTTATCATATCTGAAATGGCTAAAATCCATACAAATTTGGTTTGACTGTGTGAATGATCCTACCTTGAAAGCCCTCCTGAACATTCCATTTCAATGAGGGTACAAACCCTGCTTAGAAAGTCCATTCTTTTTTTAAAAACGCGTAGTCAAAATAGAAGGAAATAGGAAAATATTATATTGAAAAATTAAAAGATAAGTTAGAAACCAAAAAAAAGATAAGTTAGAGGAAAAAAAAGTAATTTTGTCTCAAACAATTGTCTCTAAACAACCCTTCGTGTAGTAGTGGAATGAGTCTCAAAGTTTAAGGGTTCAAGTAATATAAAGTCTTACTTATAAAGTGTAAACATATATATTGAAAACATTAAATAGCCATTTAATGCTATTACACTAGTTTTCTACTTTAATGCTACGTCTGTAACACTTGGGAATATGCGGCCCTCTCATGTTTGTAGTGTATATAATCTACGATGCAAGGAAAAACTCATGTAGACATTTGAGCAATTTTTAGAAACCTGTCTTCGGAAATATTTGGTAACGCGTTTCCCTACTTTTTCTACCATGTACGGGAAAATGATACTAATCTATAAAGGTAAACATCTAGTAGGTAAAGCTAAACACTTCTCGAAACTTTTACTCCAACGTATCCTAATCATACCTAGGGGAGAGGGGCCAATAGGTGAACAAGGTCCAATAGTTGATATGACTATTGATCACACAATACCCAATAGTTGTCATAGTACTATGTAGTAGTAATTTATTTTTGACATAATAATTATGTAGAGTAGCCAATCACATCATGACATGTAAGACCTTTCACCCATGTACAAGTACAAAAAAGTCAATGTTCAAGCAATTTCACCTATATTCAAGTATTGGTTTCCACCATGGTTGTAGCATTTTCACATATATTATTTTAAATCAATTCAAAATATGGTTTTCCCTCCAATTGAATATTCCAAACAAAAAATATAAGTTAACACAAATATAAACTATATATTAGTGAAAAAATCACAATCCCATATCATAAATAATTGATTTTGTGGACCCCTTAACTTAGGTTGTACCACTACTAGCCCCTCTCCCCTAGCCATTGCGCAATTTATTCAAATCTTCGTAGGAAATATTTGGTAACTTGAATCTTTCACCACGATGTATGGAAAATGACAACTGGAGATAGAGACATTTCTTCAAATCTTCATAAAGAATCTGATCCGTGAAAAAAGATGGCAAAGGCTAGTGCTTTTCCAAAGCTTCTCCTACATCCTTTCACAACGTTAGCTTAGTTTCCCAGCAACATTGTAAAGTATATATTCCAAGCGCTAATCCTCAGGTACTCGTACGAGTGACCTCTGTAATTTTAAATCGAATATGGGGAATTGCGTCTATAGATTTCACAAAACCCATCATTCCCTGGAAAAGGACACCGCTCATTCCCGGGAAGATGCCAAGCTCCCTGATAGTGTAATTTTGCATGTGCAGGGCGATGGCCATGATGATCTCGACTCTGATACGGTTTGGGAGAAAAGGCTTCCTGAAAATTACCAACAAATCCTTACCAAGATGGTCTCCCCGGCGAACTTCTCTTCAAAGAAACAAATCTATAACTCCCTTTGCGAATCATTTCTCATAGAAAATGGAACAAAGGTACAAATCAATAACAATCGAATGTTTACCTTCCTGATATTTCCTTTTTAAAATAATTGCTTGACATGTATTTGATATTTCTGAAAACCATAGAGGATTTGGCTGGACAAATCTACGGGTAAAATAGGATGCATGCTGTCTGCAAAAGCGTTGGACATCACCTGGGGTAATGACACTAGGTATTGGCGGTGGGTGTCCAGGGATGACTCCAAGTGAGTATGTTTTATATGGATTTTTAAGCCATATATCAAGGATTCATTTCTTTTGTCAGATTTAGGTTAACATACATGATGTTTAAATTCATCGTATTTTTCAATATATTTTTAACAAATCCATATATTTGTTTATTTAATTCAGGTTTGAGCAAGTTGCAGAACTGGTACTAGTGTGGTGGTTTGAGGTGTGGCGACGGATTGAGTGCACGCTCTTGTCTCCCAATACCCAGTACATTGTCTCCTTTGTTGTGAAGATAGATAAGACCGAAGTGCCCTCGTATCCATCTCCATTTGTATTTTCACTTAAAACACCGAACGGGGATTTGATCGAATCGGCTCGATTTTTGGATGATTTAGAGAAACCCGTTGAAAAACATGGAGGACTGAAGATGACTCCTGTGACATACGGAGAGAATGGATGGATAGAATTTGTTGTGGGCGAGTTTAGTTTAGAAGATGATGAAGACAATGATGACACAAAAGACATTGATGTCTCCATGAAAAATACCAGCAGTTGCATAAAGAGTGGCATTTTCATAGATGGAGTTAAGATTGTTCCTAAGAAATTATCGGCGAATGAATAAGCTGTTATCTCAGTTGGAAACCCAATTCTGAGCACTAGGTAATTCCTAATGTCCTTTTCACAACAAAGCTTGTAACAACCATTTCTTTTGTGCGTTATAGACAAGCTATTGGAATCCACTTTACTTTAGCCGAAGAAGTCCTATAAGGGAGTCCCTACTATAACAGTGTAAAGTGTCAAACATTGCCGGTACGGCTTTCTCCGGCATATATGATTGACCAGAACATTCTGAATAGCTGGATAGTTTATTGTATACATTATTTGCCTTTTACAAGTCTAGCAGAAGTGTCAGTAAAATTGTTGCATAATTGTCAGTCTGCAAATGTGACACAGTCTACAACATACACTATGACTGACCTGTTGTAACGGTGGGAAATTCAATAGCATTGAATGGATCAAGATATTGTGAACGCTATTGTCTATACATACAACATACAAATAAAACACATTACGAGATCACACACAATATTCAAAGCTAGGAACAAGTTGATATTGCTGGTAGGAGGAGAGTACAACATACAAAGGTAATTCCGTGCATGGATGAGATTTGACGTCTCGATCTCCCCCTGCCCGAAAGTGAAAAATTTGATGACGGCCAAATATATTTACCAATTATCATGCTATGTTTTAAAAAAATATATACCTACAACTTGTTTTATGCTAGACTTTTCGGCATGAATTTTTAATATTAAGTTTATTTTTAAATAATAAAAGTGTAAAATAGGATAGAATTTGTAACCCACTAAATTTCACAAAATAGTAACATCCCTGATGTTGCTACAAACCTACATTGAAAAATAAATCTTTTTTAATGAAATTAAATATATATAACCACACATCAAAGAAATTTATTTACAAGCAATAAAATATCACAAATTTTATATAAGAATCTAGCTTAATTAATCACGCATTTCTAAGTAATACTAACATTGAAATCAGAAAATAAACAATGGTATGGAGGGGAGTGCCTATTCAGAATAGTTTAAAATACAATTTAGAAATAATAAATTTAAAATTTACAATTTTTAATAATAAAAATAAATGATAACATACCTGTTGACTGTCACAGACGTGCGAGGGAGCATATAACAAGCCACATTTGGACTTTTGGCAAGACAAACATTTAGTTGGAATCATGACTTTTTACAACTCTTTTGGACTTGTCAATGGCAAGCAACTCAAAGCATACAGATGAGTGAATAATATTGCTGAGTTGCTTGGTTTTCTTATCCTTGTTATTAGATTCTTGTCATTTCCTTCGTCTAAATTCTAGAGATGTAATACAGTTTTGTATATTTCCCAAATTTCAAATGTCAAAACTAGCCATTGTATTTCTTCTCCGTGATCACTTTATTGAAACTTGGACAATCATAAATGTGTATCAGGGTAACTGATAAGAGTTAACTGAAATGAAATAAATATGTGTTTCTTACCATCTTTTTTCGAATGCAAATTATTAATGTTATTATGTAAATGAGAAATGAAAAATGTTAATTATGCTAGATTTGGGTGGATGCCATGCCAGCGATTTATCGTTGATTTCATTCTCACATGGCTTTGTAGGGTGTAAGTGAGATGGCGAGAAGGCGTGGTGTAATCCATTTTTTATCATTGTAATTTATATAGGGTATTGAAAAATGTATATATGTGTAATGTATTGCCATGTTACAGAAATTTCTATTTGAAATTTGGTAATATGTATGAGATGCTAGTTTTCCCATTGGGAGGTATAAGTGGCTTCCCCATAGATCTTCCTCCTTGGGATTTTGCATGTTGAAGCCTTGTGTATTTTTTTGCTTTTCTTCTTGTGATTGCAGTTGCATTATTTGGACTTTGGTATGATTGTAAAATATTGTATTGTGATGTGGAAGCTTGTTTTTTTGCCATGAGTTGAATCCATTTTTCATTGTAATGTGGTTAGGAATGAGGATGGCTTCTCCCCCTCATTGGAATTATTGGTTGGGTGGAGAGTGTTCCCTCTCCCCCCTTTTTGTTATTACTAAATGAAGCATGGTGGATCTCTCTTGTTGCTAATCTTGGAGCTATGTATGAAGACCAACTTCGAAGTTCTCTTTACTTTCTCCTTATTGTAAAATTTCTCACTTTAAGTGGATGACATTGTAATAGCATTTGCGGTGAAAATTTGTTTTGATTTTGGACATGAAAGTTGTATTTGAATGAAAAAAGAAAAATAAAGATCTATTTTGTAAGTTGTTTTTTTAGGTGAACTTAAAAGGAGTTGTAAAAAAAAGGAATTAGTTCATTTTATTGAAGTTGATTTATTTTCCACAAAATGGTGTTGCTCTTATTTATAATATGTTGTTGGAAATATTGTTGTAGACTCTCTTTTGGAAGATTGTAAAATTTTGTGTTAAGAAATATTACGTTTCATTGTGTTATTTGAAGGCATGTTTTGAAAAGTTGGACTACCTTCTTGCTTTTCCCTGCATTTTTGTAGGAAAGTTAAACATATTAAAGTTGGAATGGAATGAACATTTTTTTTAAATTACCCTCTACTTGGAAAATGAAGTAGATTAATTTCTAGTTTTGAGTATGTAAATTTTCATTTAGATTTATTGTAAACCTGCAATAGACATCAGAATTATGCACAGAATACCCTGCAATAATGAGAGGAAATAAGAGAAAATAAAACGAGCCAAGGATGGACAAAATGCATCATGAAACAAATTTTATTGCTCCAGAAGTTTACACATTACATCATTAGCAGGAAAGAGGCAAGAAAATGCTATTACAGAGCAAAGGGAGGAGGTTTAAACTCCACATTCAACCCTGGGGAAGAAAAAGATAGGAGGGGAAAAATATGATTTGAAATCTCAACCACCAACAATCAATCCCTACAAATCCACCCACAATCTGTCAAGTACGATTCTCCATGTCTATTTGGCATGTTGGAGAAGGAAGAATGGTGAATCAAATCAAATCTGGGTAGTTGAAGCAATTGGATCACATATTAATGTCGTTAAATATATTTTCCTATTTTTTCACCCACCAAATCCTACTGAAAAATAATATTTTATGCTTCCACGGCATAGAGGAGGAAGAGCCCTTTCCAAAAAGTCTTCTCTTTCTCAAATCATAGATTCCAGTTAAAAGATATGGCCATCTGAAGATTTTACATCAAGGCTATGCAGTAATGGTGAAAATGCAATTTTTGCAAAGTGGATATGTGGGACCGAAAAATACAAATTGCACTTGTTGCGAAAAAATGCAAAAAAAACACGAAGCCACCTACATCTCCACATGCTTGAATATTAACTTTTGGCAAAAAAGCTCTAGGCTCAAAAATTCACTTTAGCAAAAAAAATCCTCTGCGGCCCCACAGCATCGCAACCTTACATTTGGAAAAATACTTCTGCGGGCTCATAGGCCCACACCTGCTAACTACACCTTTTGTAAGAGTTTTGAAAATTCCAAAGTTTCCCCGACGGCCCATCTCCTCGCATGAAAAGTTTGGCTTGACATGTTGCTTCTCCGGGCGTCGACAGAGGTGTGGCTTATTGTTAAACCTTTACACTTTTTCAATAAAAAAGACAAAAATATAAAGTACCTCTGGTGACCCACCTTCCTGCTTTGAATTGAAACATGGCCCTTTGTCCCTTGCGAGCTTGAGGCATTTTTTTCTTCTTTTGGAGCAAAGATCGTCTTCCGGCTCGCGGGCCCGCAATTATAAATTACAATTTTTACAAAAGTGAAAAGTTCCAAAATATCTCCCCAGGTCCATCAGTCTGCAGTATTCTCCAGGTGAAAAGTCTTCCCCAGGCCCGCAAGCCCACATTTGGCAAAAAAATCCTTCCAAGGTCCACTGGCCTGTAACTTGCAAAATATGAGGAGTTAGGAGGACTTCTTTATATTTTTGGAAAGGGGAAGAAATTTTCTATCTGATGCAAATATTTTCAAGAAACCTTAAGTGTTTGAAATATTAAAAAAATCAGATTGAATCACAAAAGGGGGGAAAAGGGTGTTAGTTGACAAAAAATAAGTATGAGCTTATTTTGGACAACATTTACCCTTTTTCCACATCAAGGGCCCAAAATGAATCCATCCTAGGGATGAGATTCATCCCTACAAAAAGCAAGTGGAGAGTGGGTGAGTGGGAAATTAGCTTTTTAGTTTAAATGTTTTATTTCAAAAACATCAGTTGACTTTTTAAGGGGTCACCTTATGGGGTAAGGGAATGTGTTTTTTTCCTAACCCCATATAAATGGGGACTTTGTTTATTGTTTAGACCTTGTGGAATTAAATACGTTGGGTATTTAATTTATTTTTTTGACCCCTTTAACCCTCTAAATTTAATTAGGGAATATTTAACTATAGTGTTAATTTAATTATTTATTAAATTAACACTTAGGGGAAATTTAACCATGTTTGGACTAATTACTCTCATTAAATTTTAATGCGGGTCTAATAATTCCTTACAACGGATAAATTTTATTAATTAAATATAATTGAATTTGAAACTTTACTCTGGCAACTGTAGTTTCAAAGCTTGTATGCAGGGACACTTTCCCAAAGAAGAAAATATTCCATAATTTTTCTAACTAAACCTAGGTTGTTCTTGTGTCTCGTACAGACGTTTTTTAGCGGCTGTTACACCATAGTTGTATGGGATGGGGGTTAGGATCGGTGATCCCCACACAGCCCCCCCTTTTGAAATTGTATTGTGGACTGTTGGGTGGGAGTCGAACCATGACCAAAGTATTAACCTACCTTACCACGGTGGCCAAACTTTGCAAATCGCAGACTACATTTTTTTGGTAACCCGTAGCCATTTATTCTTGAAGTATATACATACATTGTGTGTGTGTGTGTGTGTGTGTGTGTGTGAGTGTGTGTATTCATATTTATAGAGATATATACATATATATTTCTATATACAAAAAAAGATGTGTCTATATTAGTTAAAAACGAAATTTGTAAAATGGGGCAAGTGCCCACTTTCCCAAATAGGGTAAATACAAAAGAAAATTGTTTTACAACAATGAATAAATTTACAACAAATAGAAAATTTCCAATCAAACCCTAGGAGAGGGTAGAATAGAAATAGTAAGAAAAAATAAAATAAACTTGGGGTTGTGCACGTATCCATCAAAAGCTCCATTTCCAATTCCATGGCTTCCTTTCCTTCCCTAAAACCTACAAAACAAAAATAACGAAATAAGTCAAACGAGAGAATAAAAGCTTCTCATATAGATGATTAGGTTTGTTTGGAATCCATTAGATCCAATGGCCTAGTATCAATCCATTCAATGACCAAAAGTTTTCCCTACAAAGGTTAGGTAAGAGTTAGGTGAAATCATCATTTAAATGTATGGGTCATGTGTGAATGGGGCCAGTTAAATGGTGTAGAAGTTAACTTTAATTTGTTATTCATTTGATTTATTTAGTAACTTTCAAAAATAAAAGGCCCATGACCTTGTGACAATTAAAGTAAATTCATTTCCTTATTAAGTAGACAACATTTATAATTGGGGATTATATTTAATAACATTTTTTTATAAAGGCAGGGTAAATTAAACTTAACCCTAGAATAGTAAATTATTAAATGCCTTTTGAACTATGTTTCTACATTAATTAAGATGGTAACTATGGAATTCTAACCCGAGCTAGAGATTAAATAATACTAATTAAAACGATAGGTTTCTAACTGGGAAGTAAACTAAACGTTGCAACCTGTCTTAACAAAAAAAAATATTCAGTATTTTTTCTAGTTTTATTTTTGTGTTGTCTTGGGTTTTGTGTGGGGAAAATTTGTGGGCATTACACTTAGTAGCAGAGTCACGGGTTCAACAATTAGACCCCGGGAACATTTGGAAACATGAAACCTAAACAAATAAACCTAACACAACTCAAAACCTAGAACACAAAACATTACATCATATTTTGTTAAACGTAGAAAACTTAGAAAACCGAAAAAAAAAAATGGATGATGGTAAACTAACTCTCACCTTTGTCTATGTGGGAGGTTCATAACAGATGAGAGGTTCCTACATGTGGACCTAGGCCTAACACCCCTAGATCAAGCTATAACAGTTATTTTTCCTTAGATATTGCAGACACTATAGGATGTTAATTCCACTATACACGGAAGATCTTTAGGAGAGCGAGCTAGTAGATAGGAAAAAGAGTCATCAGTAGAGGCTCATGCACCTTCACATCACAGTGCTGTGGATAGGGTAGAGAACTCCCACGTGGAGTTAGTTAGGAATTAGTCACCTTTTAGGGATCACATAAATAGAGCTACAGGGAACAGAGACAAGTCTAGGAGCCCTAGGCTAAGAGATGATAATGCAGAGAGACCTAGGGTTCAATAGTTGACAACATTAGATTACATTAGAGAGATACTAAAGTTACACCCACCTCATTTTGTTGGAGACACATTGGGATTTCAAGAAAAGACATGGTTGGTTAGCTTGAAAGGATGCTTTAAGCCATGCCCTTGTTCCATCAAAACGAAAGCTTGTGTTTCCATCCACCTTATGAGAGATAGAGCAAGAGTTTGGTGCAAGCCTGAGGAGAAAAAGTTCCATTTGGATTCAGAGATAGTTACTTGGGAGATCTTCAAGGATCATTTCAAGAGTAGATATATATCGAGGAGATTCATCCAACAACGGATCGATGAGTTTCATGATCTGAGACAAACTTCCATGATAGTGGCAGAGTATGAGGGTCAGTTTTTAGATCTTCTTCAGTATGTGGACTACATACAAGATGAGTAGGTCAGGGTTCACAGGTTCATTTGGAGCCTAAACTTAGACTTGGGTGGGGTAGTATGCATTCATTATCCATAAACCTTATCAGAGGTGGTGAAGAAGGCCTACATAACAAAGGAAACCAGGGTAAGACTCAACAGACTCATGACAGGTGAGGAGACTCTTATAGCAGATGTAGGATACTAGATCAAGGGGCTTAGATCCTCATCCTCCTATTGGAAACACTTCATCATAATCTTCCTTTCGACCTCCTCCTCCTTAGCAACAGAAACAATAGAATTGACTGCCCTTTTGACATCCACACCACCTTGATGCTTAGAGAGGGCGTATTATGGGACCTCCAGCTAGGGGGCCTAACAAGACATAGGCTTCACCTTGAGCGCAATTGGTAGGATTACGTCCACCGTAGCACGCATAGAGATCTGTGACAGGATCATCAGGTTCTTCATCACGTACTACTAGGCCACTTTCAGGACTATCTACTCAATAGAGAGGACCAGGTACTTGCTATGGATGAGGTGTGCATGGACATCATTAGAGAGAGTGCCGTTAAAACCTTGCTAATCAGGGTAAGGCACATCTCTGTGCCTATGGTTCGTGATGTGGCTAGGAGCCACATAATTTATGCAGTAGTTGAGAACAACTAGGTAGAGCTCTAGGGCACGATTATTGAGACCACATTAGCATTAGTTGTATTTCAACCCCTATCTTATTTTATTCATGCTCCTCAGAATCGTTCATTTCTCCCTCATTAGTAGAGCATTACATGGTGGTGGTAGTTAGGCAAAGATTTAGTTGGGATGTCAAGATGGCTTTTGGATCCTAGAGCTTAATATACTCTTTATTCAAGGAGTGTGTAGTGGACATAAGATTTTTTACCACTACCTTGGATCTTTGTATCGTTCATTTGGGTTCTTATGGAGTGATATTTCGAATGGATTGGTTATTTGCACATAGAGCTAGGGTTTATTGTCATAAAAATGTTATATCTTATGCAGATGACTTGGGAGTGGAGTCAGTGATTGTTGGAGTCAGGAGACACGTCTCTATTCACACTATTTCCACTATGCAGCTGAAGTGGTGTGCACAACAGGGTTATCAGTTTTATGCTATTACAGTTAGTAATAGGTTGGAGGATAGGGCTAGTGGACCTTTGCTTGAGGATCACCCCATTTTTCAAGAATTTTTTGATGATTTTCCTACTGAGCTGCAAGGGATTCCTCCCCCACATGAGATAGACTTTCACATTGACTTGATTCCATGAGCGGAACCTATCTCACGTGCTCTATATAGGATGAAAACACTTGAACTATGTGACCTCAAGTTGTGGCTTGAGGGCCTTCTCAATAAATTCCTAATCCTTCCTAGTGTATCCCCTTGGGGTACACCAATGAGTTTTGTGAAGAAGAAGGATATATCCTTATGGTTTTATGTGGACTATCGTTAGCTAAACAAAGTAATGATCAATATTCGTTACCACCTTCCTTGCATCAATGATTTTTTTGATCAAATGAAGGGGGCCACTATGTTTTCTAATAATTATCTTAAGTCAGGATACCATCAGTTGAGGATTGAAGAGGTAGATATTCATAGGATAACTTTCTGTAAGAGATATGGCCACTATGAGTTCACAGTTGTGCCATTTGGTCTTACAAATGCCCCTGTAGTTTTCATGAGTTTGACATACGGGGTGTTTAGGACCTTTCTAGACCGATTTTTCCTCATGTTCCTTGATGACATTTTTATCTTCTCTCGCATGCGTGAGGAGCACAAGGAACACCTTCGTAAGGTTCTATCGTGTCTTCATGAGAAGAAAATTTACAGGAACCTAGAGAAATATGCATTTTTTTATTTATAGGTGCAATATTCAGGTCACATCATTTTTGGGAAAGGTATCCCAGTTGATCCTTATAATACTAGAGCCTTTATGGATTAGCTAGCACCTACTAGTGTGACCGTGGTGTGAAGTTTCATGGGGTTGGAAGGGTACTATAAGATATTTGTTTAGTAATTCTCTCGGATTTCACACCCCATCACTTATCTTCAGTGGAAAGGGAAGAAGTTAAATTAGTTAGATAGACTTGAGTAGGCCTTTAGGACACTGAAGGAATTCCTTACGATAGCACCCATTCTTACAATGCCAGATCCATAGGGAGAGTTATTCATTATCACAGATGCTTCTTTGGCAGAATTAGGAGGTGTATTGATGCAGGGGGGCCAAGTGGTAGCCTTTGGGTCTCGTAAACTCAAAGATTATGAGATCAATTATCTAACTCATGACATTGCTCTTGCAACAGTTGTGCATGATTTGGTTTGATGGAGCCATTTCCTTTTAGGTAGGATATTCATACTCAGGACTGATCGCTTGAGTCTTCATCACCTCTTCACGCAACCCAATCTCAACATTCGTTAGTATCGTTAGACACTCTGAGTAGAAGGGGAAATTTGGTTATGGATACTTCAATGGGTACAGAATTATGGAGCAGGATTTTACAATAGCTTATACATGATATCTTCTACCTTGCAGTCATATCAGAGATGTAGCTCAATTTGTGTCACGATGTTTAGATTGTTAGAGGGTGAAGGCCGAGCATCAACATCTAGCTATCCTTCTCTACCCGTATGATATACTGGATTGGAAATGGGACACCATTTCCATGGATTTCATAGTAGGGATATCGATGTCGAGATACCACTATGATTTCATCATGGTCACGGTGGATAGATTGATGAAAGTGGCTCATTTTTGTCTAGTGAAGACCTGTTATCAAAAATTCACCCCTCAAGGTAATTTTGATAACATGCATCAAATTCTTTAGTCCCGAGCAAGTAGATTGATTTAAGGCCCAAAATCATGTTTTTGGGGCCCCATCGGCTTCTCTCTAATTCTCCCATCCAAGAAAAGATCCCAACGAGTTAGAAAAATGGAAGAAATGCAAAAAATAAGGTTGTAGGATTGTTTAAAAGCATTTCGGGTCTGAAGGGTGTGGATCGTACTAGTGCGGGTCATACCAAGGTTCGTCGTACCAAGTTTGGGACCAAAGAGGGAAGAAAATTGGCTAAGTCAGACATTTTTGTCCCAGGCGGTCCGCGGGACAGTTGGGACGTCAAGACGTGCGGGACGTGAAAAGGCAAAATGGCCGAAGGTAATAAAAATCATCAAGTTTTATTATTTCGCATGGTTTGGAAAATCCGGTAAAAAAGTACGCACAGGACGCAAACTGGCTGATTTTCTGAAAGACAGTCTATTTTTGGGCAGTTCGGAGACTTTCGTCCAGGACAGCCGGGACAAAAGTATGCGCGGGACGCGAAAAGGGAAAAAAGCTGCAGAAGAGACAAGCCCGAATCGGCCGATGTGGGAGAATTCATCTGGGACAGCTGGGAAAAAAGTACGCGCATGATGCGAAAAGGTGAAACGGCCGAAGGCAAAGAAGAAAAGTCAACGTTTGACCCGTGAACTTCAAACGGCCATATCTTTTGACTCCAAGCTCCAATTTTCACAAAATTGGACTTTCTGGAACGAGCACGACATCCTCTACGCCAAAAAAACTGGATTTATTATTTTTAATGAGGGTATATATATTTAAATAAAATAAATATATTCGACTCTAGTCAGTTAATGCTCATTCCCGTCAAATGACAGAAAACCCCTGCCAGACCCAAAATAGCTGCCTGCACTCAGAAGGCCATAAGTTTTGTATTTCTCAACGAAATAGCACAAAATTGGTACCGTTGGAATTGTGGCTCCGAGTCTGACATACAGAAGTTGAGAAATTCCAGATTTGATGAGATATTGATGGATATTTTTTCTAAAACGTGGCCGGGTTCATAACAGTGTTTTATTTGGTAGTTGGGAGTGCAGTTAAGAGGCATTGTCACCATTCTTTCTCTGCTGCAGCACTTGGGACAGTATGGGGATCCTTTTAAAAGTAATATACAATCATTTTACTCCATTTAATGCCTTTTACAAGTGGTGGAAGGACAGATTTCGGGATTTTCATTTTACCTCTCTCTCTCTTTTCATTTTTTCTATAAATTGTAGTGTTGGGCTCATTGTAAAGGGGGGAGTTTTCAAATAGCAAAGCTCTGTTAAAATTGCTTTGTGAAGCCAATGTGATGTAGGCCCTTGTAGTGGAATCCTTGCATTGTGATCCAGGCCCCTATCTTGTAATAGATTGAACTGTGTGCATATCATGAAGCAATAAAATATAAGTTTGTGGATGTATCTTCCCGTGTTGTGTCTTCTTGCTTTCTTCTTGCCCCTTCAATCTTGATTACAAGAACAATTTGTCTACTTTATGTTCATGCAGAGATCCACTATCATTGTGTATGTTTGAAATGTTGTTGTAAAATACATTTTTGCTGGATCGTGGGGAACTGTCATCACTCCCTCTAGTATGCATTTTTCTTCTCTATCTCACACATTAGAAGGATACTCTCACACACCTTCCTTTTCTGGTGTATCACCGATTTATTGTAGGCTTTCATTTTATGCTTTTTTTCTCCTTGGTCTCTTGGAATGTTAGATTAGAACAATTAGTTTACCCTACATTAGAGTAGATTGTGGCAGGTAGTTTAGGAGCAAGGACCAGCTTTCTCTGGAGGTCTATTTCAAGTAGCAAGTCCCACAACTTGGAGATAGTACCCATGTTATCCAATCACACCGTGAGTTCAAGTATATGCGCTTGTATAAATGAGGGGTGCTGTGATTCGGTGATAACAAGACCACCTATACAACTAGTGTAGTGGCACAAGTATACTTAGATGAGATTGTAAGACTGCATGGGATACTATGGAAGATTATTTATGACTACAATCCCTTATACACCTCTCATTTCTTGACTACCAGAAAAAATTCCTTTGGGATGAGTATCAATTTCAGTACAACTTATCATCCAGAGACAGATCAATAAATAGAGGGGTGAATAAGATCTTAGAGGATATGTTGCATATGTATGAAATCGACTATCAGTCTAGGTGGGAGGAGTACTTGAATTTAGTGGACTTTTCCTACAAAAATAGTTTTTTAGAGTTCGATTGGTATGGCTTATTTTCTGGATCTGTATGGCATGGAGTGCAGGACACCATTAACTTAGGAAAGATTGGAGGAAAATTTTTCTCTTGGTCCAACATTATTAAAGGATATGGAGTAACAAGTTATCTCGATTCGAAAAAGATTACAGGATGCTCATGATAGATAGAAGAAATATGCAAATCAGAGGAGGACCGATCATAGTTTTGAGGTGGGAACGAATCTATTTTTTTTATGTCAGACCCCATAAGAGCCCTATCTATTACGGAAAAGTCTCTAAAATTAATCCTAGGTTTGTAGGTCCCTTTGAGATCTAGGAGCGTATTGGGCCTTTGGCCTATCATCTAGCATTTCCACCCAGCTTGTCTCACATCCACAATGTATTTCATGTTTATGTACTTAGGACATATATTCTAGATCCCTCTCATGTTTTGTATTGGACCACATTGTAGGTGCAAGAGTTTGGGCAGTGTGTTTGTGGAACCCATGCGCATCCTAGAGCACAAGACCCTTAGCCTTCGAGGCCACGAGATTTACCAGGTGTGGGTCCAATGGGATAGGTAAGATGAGACTAAAACCACATGGGAGGCTGTCACTTTATTGTGAGCCCAGTTTCCTCAGCTATTCCAATGACTTCCAGAAGGAAGTCGAGTTTAAGGGGAGAGGGATTTTGTGCTCACTCCTCTTTAACACTATTTCATTTTGATTTTTTTGCTGTTGATTTAATACTTAAACATTTTATTATTATATTTTGATTAGTAGACCATAGACTATGAAGATATTTGGACTTTTTTAATCATGTGATTAACATTTTTATCATGATGTACTAGATGGCGATGATAGACAATTATATATGTTGATTTGCGATATTCTTATTTTATACTAACATGTCATATTTTGGATGCATAGCCTATGTTGGATGTTTTGAGTAGAATTATGATTTTATGGATGCTAAAATTGAATTAATTTTAGGATGTTAGATGATATAATTTCTAGTTTTGAATGATGATTATTGATTTTATATGTATATTGTCTCGATGTTGTTAACACAACTGAAAGACCAGAGAGGTATTTTTTTTACTGTAGGACATTTTATCACATACATCGAAAGGGGATAGGGGACCAACCATGGAAGGATGTCAGGTTTTGAGTAATGTCGAAAACATTTGAAAACTTGTGTAATGTTGTGTTGTATTGTTGTTGCATACCTAGTTAGAAGGTTTTCCCATGGGGAGTGACCTCACATGTGTGGCTATGGGGGTAATGTTATTTCTTTTAAAATTTTGGGTGTTTTTTTATTTTGTGTTATGATTCAATAATTGGAAATTGTAGTCACTTTATTAGCAATTAATAATGTGTTTTAATTAAGATAATCCTACTTAATTTGTTACCTAAAATCTAGATGTGACAAGTAGATAGTTATAAGGGTAGATGGTCCTTGAATTTTTGTGATGTGGTTTGGATTTTTCTTGGATTTTTTTCTTGTACCCCTTTCCCAACTTCAAAATTAGTATTTTGACTTGGGAAGCTTTTTTGGAGGCTTGTGGGACAAGCTAAGCTTGTCCCATGCATCTTAAATTTACCCAACAACCCTACCTATGGTATGGGGAGTTAATTTTTGACTTTTTATCCTTTTTAGAGTGTAAAAGGGTGAAAATAATTACACATTTTTACTTGTCATATTAAATGTTTCTTCGGAAGACTTGGTGTGCAAATTTGAGTGTCATGTGGGTTTGTCATAAATTTCGTATGCTCATTTATTGTCTTGGGCTTGGTTTTTGACTTGTGTGTAGGATTGGAGGAATGATGAAGTGATATCCTACATGGATCCACCTCATCATCCTCACATCCCATTTCTATTTATTGATGGATTTGAGGTTACTTGTTCATCTTATTCCTTTTGCATTTTTGGAATTGGGAGCTTGTTGGAGTTGCCTTTGGAAATTTTTTAGCCTAGAGGTGTAAAATACTCGTGGAGTGAAGTTTTATTAGAATCTTGATGGAGAGGTAGGATCTTCATCCTTGTATTTTTTTATTTAGGTTGTAAATGTGAAAATGGTGCTTGTTAAATATTGTATGAGTGTTGTGATAATTTTTTTGTGTTTTTGGGTTGTATGCCTTATGTTGGGTGTATGGAGATGGAATATGGGACCATTGGGGATGGAAAAGGGAGTTTGTGATGCATGCATTTGGTGGGAGTGTGATTGGGAGTTTCACCTATGGGGAGTGAAAAGGAAATCATGGTCATATTGTTACATACTTGTAAGGGAGAGATAAGGTTGTTTTGCTTTATTGTGCACATGGAGACTTTGGGTGAAAATCCCACTTCACTTGGGAGGAAAAAGGAGGTGGTTTCCCATAATTCTTGCTCCATTTGGTTTGATTTCAAACCTTTGTGTTGCTTGAGAAAGTTGTAAAATTGTAGAGTATGTAATTTTAGTTGTGTTCAATGTTTTAAAATGTATGTTGTTTGTGGAAGTCATGTTTGTTTAAAGAAGTTCTAAAATGATTCTCAAGATCCCTCATTGTTCTTGGTTGGGGATCTATGACCATTAAGGGGATGAAATCTCCTCTTAATGGTTAAATTTTGTCCTGAGAGCGTTTCCTATTCCCCCTTCCTTTGTATTGTGATTCTTTTTGTGAAAGATTGAAGAATGCAAGATTGAAATTCAAGTTGCGAGAAGACATGTAAGAAGATTTGTATTTTGGCCTTATTTATAGTCCTTATGTTGTAAATTTTCCATTCCATTATTCATGATTTGTGTGGAAGATTGTAAATTTGTGTGTTTGAGAGGAAGTTGTATTTTACTTGGAAATACTTATAACTTGTAAACTTTTCTAAGAGTGTTTGTATGAGAAACTTATATTTTGAAATGTCTTAGTTTTTTGAAAGGAAAACTACCAATTTATTACATTGTTTTGTTGAAGTATAAATTTTGGAATGAGTTGAAATTGAAATACATTTTATTTTAATACAATTTTGTTTCACTTCTTCCAAAGTGTGATTCTTCCCATTTTACAATCATTGAAAATCTTGTGAAACTTCACTTGTTATTGGGAATGGATTTTCAACTAGTTATGGTGAATGAAATTAGATGGGTGTTTTTGTATTGAAATAAAGGATTTTGGAATTTATAAAAGTTATAACTACTCTTCTTTTATTGCATGGAAGACACAATGAAGCATTAAAATCATAGTTACATTCGAGTCATGTTGAAAAAAAAAAGTAGTGTGTTAATCTTCTTTTTGGAATGAGTGAAAATCTCCCTTTTACTAAGTGTATAGAGTGGTGTAAGAAATATTATCAATCTCTCAACTTAGCCGTAGATAGAATAAACATAAAAAAAATTAAAAAATTACATATATTTATATAAGAGAATAGAAGTGTATTTACTTTCCTACTTAAAATATCACTATGATTGAGTTAAGTATATAGGAATGTTTTTTTAAAATTTCTTTTATAAATAATAAACTAATTATTATTTTCATTTATCAAAAAAAAAAAAATTATATAAGTTTGATTATTTTATGATTAAAAATATATTAATATTATTACAATTTAATAATAACACTTAAGTGAAAATATATATATATATATATATATATATATATATATATATATATAACTTATAAAAATAACTTTGTTGTATGCGGTTAGGCCTATGTTGCCACGGGCTGCATTTTTGTTTAGAGTTGGAATGGTGTGCGGAGGGCTCGCCGACCCCACTCCGCACCCCATAGTTTTATGGGATGCGGGGCAGGGTCGACGATCCGACCCGCGCCACCCCACCGCCCCCCTCCCCTACCCCCCTTATTTTTAAATTATATTGTGTGTTAAGAAATAAGGGATAAAATATGTGGAATAATCCCTCACAGAATCGTAACAGTAGAAACTAATATGTAGAAATTATTATAGATCTCAAATAAAATTGCAGAGTAAATAACACAACACAAAGAGACAATATTTAACATGGTTCACCCAATTTGGGCTACGTCCACAAAGAATCACTTGCTCATATTTTATTACAAGCCACCACTTTCTCAATACAATACGCAGATCTGTTTGGAGCTATGCTCAACAAACTCTACAGAATTCACAGCCAAATTCAAAGCACATCTACAATGTTTTTCATGTCTCTATCATATGCATAAAAACATATAAATAGACAACTGCTTAAGTAGTTTTACTAAACCTTGGGTATCAAAACCATGGGCAAAAAACTGTCCCATAAACCTATGGGTCAAAATCTTACCCATATGAGAAAATCATGTTTCCCGATATATCGGGCATGTTTTAAGGCCCAAAAAAAAAATTCGGGGGATGTTGCCCCCGAACCCCGGTAAAGATACATGAAAAGTGTAGTCTTCAACACTTTCACACATGAAAATAGGTTCCACAACCTAACAATATCCCACTTGGAGACTAGTTTTCCTCTGAGCAAGCTTCTCATCCCTTCACTACTTTCTGTGAAGACCAACCAAAGCTGAACACAGCTTCAATTTTTCCCTTATGACCATCTTGGTCATCATGTCTGTAGGATTTTGACTGGTATGAATCTTCTCCAGCTTCAACTTCTCTTCCTCCAAATCTATCCTGATGGAATGGTACCTTAACTATATATGCTTTGTCCTAGAGTGGAAAGCAAAGTTCTTAGCTAGGTGTATAGCACTCTGACTATCACTATGCAACTTTCCTTCCTCCTTATGCCCCAACTACTCAAGTAATTGTTGTAACCAAATCATTTCCTTGCTTGCTTGTGTGGCAGCAACATACTCAACCTCCGTGGTTGACAAATCCACCAAATTCTGTAGCCGTGAAATCCAGCTTACTATTGTTCCACCTATAGTGTAAACATAACCTGTTGTGCTCCTCCTGCTGTCTACATCTCTAGCCATATCTGAATCTACATAACCACACAAAGTGGTGTTTGATCCACTGTAGCACACCATTTTCCCCATGGTCCCACTCAAATAACGAAGGATCCACTTTACTACCTGCCAGTGATCTCTACCTGGATCAGTCATAAATCTACTCACCGCTCCCACTGCATGGGTAATATCAGGCCTAGTGCACACCATGGGATACATCAAATTGCTAACCACTGATGACTAAGGTACCTTGGACATCTGGTTTCTCTCCTGCTCTATCTTAGGACATTGTTCCTTTGATAACTTGAAATGGCCTGCCAAAGGAGTCCCAACTGGTTTAGCATCCTACATATTAAACCTCTCCAAGACCTTCTTAATGTACTCTTCCTAAGATAAAGTCAACTTCCATTCCTTCCTATCCTGATATATCCTCATATAAAGGATTGTTTAGCTGCCGCCAAATCCTTCATAGCAAAGTATTCACTTAGTTGCTTCTTGAGTACTTTTATTTCATGCATGTGTTTTACCTGCAACCAACATGTCATCCACATACAATCAAAGGATAATATAACTTCCATTCTCAAATTTCTTTGTATAAATGCAATGGTTAGAATGACATCTAATATAACCTTGCTCCATCATGAAGCTATCAAATTTCTTATACCATTGACGTGGAGCTTGTTTCAAGCCATACAAGCTCTTCTTCAGTTTGCACACCATCTCCTCTTTACCTTTTACCTCAAAGTCCTCTGGTTGCTGCATATATAGTTCCTCCTCCAAATCACCATGGAGAAACATAGTCTTTACATCAAGCTGTTCTAAATGCAAGTATTCTACTATAACTATTCCTAGAACAGTTCTAATAGAAGTCATTTTTACTACAGGAGAAAAAATATCATCAAAATCTATACCTTTTTTCTGTGTAAACCCCCTGACCACCAACCGGGCTTTGTATCTTTTCTTGCCTCCTTCTTCCTCTTTGATTCTGAACACCCACTTGTTCTATAATGCTCTTTTTCCTTCGGGTAGCTTTACCAAATCCCATGTCTAGTTCTCCATGAGAGCCTGCTGCTCCTCATCCATGGCTTGCTCCCACTTCTTCTTGGCATCTACCTGCATTGCTTCATCAAAGCTCTCTGGTTCTCCACTATCAGTGAGTAATAAATAATAAAGAGAAGGAGAAAAACGTTCAAGTTCTCTTCTTTCCCTAGAAGACCTCCTCAATATAGGAGTTTGGGGTTCCTGTTGAGGAGGTTCCTGAACTAATTCATGTGTCACTTTTCCATCTGGAAGATCTTCTACCACTGCACATTCTTTCTTGGATTCTTCCCTATTTTCCTGCAACTACTACTTATACATGACTTTCTCATTAAATATCACATCCCTAGATCGAATGATTTTCTTGTCCTTAATACTCCAACATTTATATCCAAAGTCATCACCACCATAACCAATGAAAGTACATTTTTCTGAGTTAGCCTCTAGCTTGGTCCTATCATCCTTTCCTATATGAAAAAACACCTCACATCCAAAGACTCTAAGAAATGAATAATCAACTTTCTTACTATACCAAGCCTCCTTAGGTATGCATCCATCCAAGGCACTTGAGGGTCCTCTGTTATCAAGTACATGGTTGTGCTCACCACTTCTGCCCAAAAAGAAAGAGGCAGTCCTACATGTAACCTCATGCTCCTAGCACGTTCCATTATTGTTCTGTTCATCCTTTCTGACTCCCCAATATGCTGCAGAGTTCCTGGAACCGTCTTTCGCCTGTGGATTCCATTCTTAGAATAGTAATCATCAAATCCATTGCTGCAATACTCCCCTCCATTATCTGACCTGAGACATTTTAGCTTAAGACCTATTTCATTCTCTACCAAGGCTTTCCATTTAACAAAAGTGTCAAATACATCATATTTGTTTCTAATACAATAAAGCCAAGCTTTCCTTGTTGCATCATCAATAAAGTAACATAATAACTTGAACCCCCAAGAGATGATACATGAGCTGGCCCCCACACATCAGAATGCACCAACTCTAACTTAATCTCTTTCTTTGTAGGTCCAACCTTGAGAAACCTTACTCACTTTTGTTTCCCATATATGCAGTCCTCATAGAACTCCAAACCTATTTCTGTATATCCAGGAAAATCCTTTTTTTATGATCTTCGTGCCCTTATGGATCATATGACCGGGCTTATAGTGCGACAATGTTGTATCTACTTCTGAAGGCACAATATTACAATCATTAGTGCTATAAGTGGTTAAATGCAAGGTTCCAACCTTCTTACCTCTTTCCACCACAAGAGAACCTTTTATAACCTTCCAAGAGTCAGCTGTAAATATCACAATACAACCATCACTTCCCAACTGCCCTGCCGATATCAAATGTCATCTTAATGTAGGAACATGTCTGACATCCTTCAATAGCCAAGTATTCTCATTCTGCATCTTTACCTAAACAAAACCTTTTCCAACTATTCTACAAGGCTCATCATCACCAAGAAAAACATGCCCAAAATATCCTTGAACATAATCAACAAAATAATGCCTATGTGGAGAAGCATGGAAATAAGCCCCTATATCTAAAACCCAAGATTCAGTAATATTGTGCAAAGAAAGAATCAAAGCATCCTTACATACATTACCCGTTGCCATATTTTCCTCCTTGTTTTCTTCCTATTGTTTCTTCTTGTCTCAAAGCTCCCAACTATCCTTCTTTGCATGCCCAAACTTTCCACAGTGCCATCATACTATCTTGATTTTTGATTTTGACCTTGACCGATCCTTTGATTTTCCACAGCTTCCTCTATTCTTCTGTCTCCCTCTAGTTTCCATTGTCAAAGCATTCCCTAAAGTAGAAGATTCACCAGTGATTTTTCTTCGCATTTCCTCGCTTAGAATCTCCCCTACAACATCCTCAAACTTCAACTTTGAGTTAGCTGGAACCGATTTGCTTACAGCCATTACCAAACTATTCCATGTCTTAGGTAAAGAGCACAAAACTAATAAAGCCCTAACTTCTTCATCAAATTCTATTGTAACTGAAGCTAGCATATTTACAACCATATTAAAATCATTTAGATGATCTAATACTAAACCATTCTCAGACATCTTCATATTAAACAAATTTTTCATTAAAAATATCTTATTAGAGGTAGAGGGTTTTTCATACAACTTCCTTAATGCATCCATCAGTTCTTTTGTAGTCTTTTCTTTTGAAACATTAAATAATACCGAAGATGCAAGACATAGTCGGATTGTCCCAAGTGCCTTTCTATCCAGCAAATCCCATTCTGCATCTGCCATGCTTGAGGGTTTGTTCACCTTCTTAGACAGTAGAGTATAAAGATCCTTCTGATAAAGGTAATCTTCCAAAGACTGAAATTCTGCCCGTTGATTTTATCAACCCTATATCTTCAATTATCTGCCATAGCTCCCACTCAAGATAAAACTTTCCTTGTGATTCAACACTTCAGCAAACCAAACCAAGCTCTGATACCAATTGTTAGGAAATAAGGGATAAAATACGTGGAATAATACCTCACAGAATCACAATAGTAGAAATTAATATGCAAAAAATTATTACAGATCTCAAATAAAATTGCAAAATAAAATAACACAACACAAAGAGACATTATTTAACGTGGTCACCTAATTTGGGCTACGTACACCAAGAATCACTTGCTCAAATTTAATTACAAGCCATCACTCTGTCAATACAATACCCAGATCTGTTTGGAGCTATGCTCAACAAACTCTATAGTATTCACAGCTGAATTCAAAGCACATCTACAATGTTTTTCATATGTCACTATCATATGCATAAAACCATAAAAATAGACAACTTCTTAAGTAGTTTTACAAAACTGTGGGTATCAAAACCATGGGCAAAAAAACTATCCCATAAACCTATGGGTCAAAATCCCACCCTTATGAGAAAATCACATTTCCCGATATATCGGACATGTTTTAACGCCCAATTTTTTTTTCAGGGGCTGCATCCCTGAACCCCTGCTATCAAGGGGCAAGGATACATGAAAGTTTATAGTACTCTTAGTGTACAATCTTTAACACTTTCACACATGAAAACAGGCTCCACAACCTAACATTGTGGACTATTGGTGGGGGCCGAGCCCCCACCAAAGTATTAACCTACCTTACAACGACGGCTGAAATTTGTAAATCGCTGACTGTATTTTTAACTTGTAACCCGTGGCCATTAATTCTGTATGTATATACATACATTGTATGTGTGTGTGGTGTGTATATATATATGTATGTATTGTATATATTTATTTTTCTTAAATAAATCTATTTGGGTTTTTACTATTATAAAAAAATTATTTGTAATATATATACATATATACACACAAGTGTGTGTGTATATATATATATATATATAGTATATATATATATATGTTAGAGTAGGGATTTACCTTAGCTCATGTTCACCTAGGTACTTTATTTACCTTTATTGTATTTATCCTCACCCACTTATGTGTGTGGATATTTCTTTTATCTTATTTAGATATTAGGAGATATTATCTAGTTGTTAGGTATAGTTCTTTCCTTGATATATGGTATTGACTAGATCCTTGATGTCTAGTTCTCTCCTTAATCTATGGTCTTGACTATTTCTTTGATGACTACTTATTTCCTTGATTTATGGCTTGATCTACGACCTTGACTAGTTTCTTATATTGTTATTCTTGCCTATATAAGCAAGGCCTATCCTCATTGTAATACTTAAGTTCCATAATAATATATGATATTATTGTTCATTTGTTTGCAAAGGTTTTATGTAAAGTTATCCTGGCGAATTGCTTTCATCTTATAGATCGTGGTGTTTGATTAGAATTTGTGTTCTTGGCTTGGTACAATCTGGTTAACATTTCTTTTAATATACATATGCATATATACAAAAAAAATAGGAGTATATAATTACTTTAAAAAACTATATTTGTAAAATTGAGAAAATGTCTGTTTTCCCAAATAGGGTAAATACAAAAGAAAATTGTTTTACAACAATGAATAAATTTACAACAAATACAAAATTTCCAATCAAACCCTAGGAGAGGGTTAGAATAGAAATAGTAATAAAAAATAAAATAAATTGGGGGCTGTGTGTATCTATCCCAAGCTCCTTTCTTCTTCCCTGGCTTCCTCTCCTCCATCCGTCCCTAAACCGCAAACGAAAAAGAAATAAGCAAGGAGAGAAATAAAAGCTTCCATAGAGGAGAATGGTTAGGTCTTGTATGGAGCTATTCTGGTGGAGCCCAGTGTAAGTTGTTTTTGAATTTTTTTTGATCGATTTACCTTAGCTCATGTTCACCTAGGTACTTTTATTTACCTTTATTGTATTTATCCTCACCCACTTATGTGTGTGGTATTTCTTTTATCTTATTTAGATATTAGGAGATATTATCTAGTTGTTAGGTATAGTTTTTTCCTTGATCTATGGTATTGACTAGTTCTTTCCTTGATCTATGGTATTGACTAGATCCTTGATGTCTAGTTCTCTCCTAAATCTATCTTGACTAGTTCTTTGATGACTAGTTATTATTTCCTTGATTTATGGCTTGATCTACGACCTTTATTCACCAACCATACCTATGGTTTGGAGGTTAAATTTAGACCTTTTTAATGCATTTTGAAATGACTAATTGTAAGTTTTAATTGCACTTCTCTTACATGTTTTAAATTCAGTCCTTTTGGGGTATGGGTTATTTTGGAGTGTGTAAGTAATTTGTCATTTTATTTATTATGTTTAGGTGAATGATGATGTTGATTTTTGATCTTGGGGTTGAGGAAGAATGATGTGGCATCCCACATGGATCCACATCATCCTCTTCTCTTCCCTCTCCTTTAAAATTCAAACTCCTTGCTTGTTTGATGGTTGTTGAAACTTTGCATATTCCTCTTGGGGGGGTGAATTTTTCTTGCTTTTTTGGAGCTTTGCTTGTGGAAAGGAGTTTGGATTCATTTGCATGCTTGTGTGTTGCTGATTTTGGACTGTATTTTGGCATTGGGAAGCTTGTTGATCTTGGAACAAACTCCATTATGGAGAGGTAGGAACTTGAGCCTTTTGAATGTTTTTTTCTCTTGCATGCATGTATGAAATGGTGAATGTTGTTTTGTGTGTGTGTGTTGGCTGGTTGGGTAGACTGCTTAGGACATGGTGTAGGAGAAGGCTATGGGGATTTCAAATGGGGGGCATAAGGGAATGCCAATGGCATCATTTTTATTGTGGAGGGAGTTTGGGATTGGGATCCACCATGGAAAAAAATAGCTTGCATTTCTTACTCTTGGGGGGGGGGGCATAAGGGAGAAACTTTGGGGGGGGGGGGGGCATAAGGGGGTTTGGGGGGGGCATAAGGTTTATGTGATATGATATTTTATTGGTGGTATGTTTTGGTGGATCCCAATTCCCAATTGGGAGGCATAAGTAGTTTTTCCCCATAGATCCTTGCTCTTGTTGGCTTGCTTGATGAAGCCTCAGTTTTTTTTTGCACTTTTTAATGTAGTTGTGAACTACATTCTTCTTGAAATGTGTTTTTGAATGTGAAAATGTTGCATGTTGTTTGTTGTGGAAGCCTTTTTTCCATGTGTTGTGTTTATTGCATCTCTTATTTCAATATGGTTGGGGCTCGGGGGCCAATGAGGAAGGATGGCTTCTCCCTTCTCATGGATGGATCTTGGTTGGGTGGAGAGTGTTGCCTTTCCCCCTTCCTTGTTGTGATCAAGATGAAAAAAGATGAAGAAACTAGCATGTTGCTGTTTTGGAGCAAGAGGAATATACAGTTTGACAGTCCCTTCTTTTGAGCAAGTTCATTGTAATCCTTCCCACTTTGGAGTGGATGATTGTTGTATAAATAATTTGTAATGTGAAGATATTTGTGATTGTAATGGAAGATTGAAATTGGAATGTGAAATGTAAAGGAGTTATATTCTACTCTCTGTTTTGAAAGGAAATGTGAAAGGATGTTACATGCATTGCATTTTGTATTTTAGAAATCAAATGGAAAAGAGATAAATTGTAAAGTTGTATTGGAAAAAATAAAGGATTGCATTCTCTTTCTCAAAAATTGTATTGTGTATTGGATTTGAATTTTATTGTAAAGAATGAATGAAATCTCTTTTTGAAAAGAAGAATGCGTAGGAAAAAAAAGACAGTGTTTTTTTCTCTTGAAAAGTTATTTAAATTGAAATCAAGGATTTTTGTATAATTGCTTATTGAAATGAATTTGATTGAATCAATTGAAATGTATTAGACTAGAAGGAAATGAATTCCATCCACACATTGGAAGGATGGAAAAATTTTAAAACCTAAAAATTTGATCTCTGTTTTAATTTTCTAAAACTCTGGCAATCAAATTTTAAAAAAAAAATGAGCAGTTCAAACTTGCACCAACTTAATAAAATAATAATGAAAAATTAAAATTTTTAGATAGTAAAAGTCCTAAGGAACTCAAATTGACCTTAAACTTAAGAAAGACCCCTTGAAACTTTTATAAAAATTGAAATTTGAACTTTACACAGTCATTTTTGCTGTCAATTGATGAAAAAAAATAAATTGAAACTCAATCAAACTAAATTGAATCTTGAAACCTCTCTTAAATCCATCCAAGATCAAAGTCTCCATGTCTGATTGACAGTTTGAGAAGGAGAATTCAAAAATTGAACAAAAAAATTTTATAAGTTAAAATTACCAGTTTGCTAATTTGCAAAAACCCTGCAGATTTTTTTTCATCAAATTGACCACTTAAACTTCATCAAATTTCAAAAAATTGATGACTTCTTGTGTAAAGAGGGCTTCGAGAGATTTCCAAAAAGTCCTTGTTTTCCCAAAATCTAAGCTTCCTATCAAAAGTTATGGCCATTTGAAGTTTTTACTTCAAATTGGCATTCAAAAAAAATAAAATAAATCTAACTGTTAAAAAACTTTAATTTTTGACTTTGGAAAAATTTCCAAAAAAATTCCCCGTGGCCCCCCATCCCCAACCAATCGGGACCTACCATGTGGCACCGTGGCACCTAGGGGGGTGGACCAAATTTTTTAAACTTATTTTTTGAAAATTTTACCTTGGGAAAATTTTCCCACATTTTTCCCCATCCCCCTGCCGGCCCCCAGCCAATCCATCCATCACATGCTGACACATGGCTGGCGGTGGAGGAGGGGGGATTTTTTGAACTTAACTTTTTTTTGTTTTGGACCTTTTGGGAAAAAAAAAATTTTTTCCCATCCCCGGCCCCAACCCAGTGCCCATGGTGCCCTTGAACTTGTCTCTTTTTTCAGGGACGGTGCACATTTGTTTTTTTTTTTTTTGACTTTTTTTCCCTTTTGGAAAAAATTTTTTTTTTTTTTTTTGGCCCTGTCCGCCCCGCCACCCAAGCCCATGCTTTGAACATGTGGCCCTTTTCTGGGTCGGGGGGGCCATGCACATGAAATTTCCCTTGACTTTGCCCTTTAAAAACCCTGGGAAAAATTTCCTAATTTCTTCCACCACTCCTCCCTTCCCCTTTTTTCCCTGCTGCCAATCCCTGAGCGGACACATGTGTTCCATTCACTCAGTGGTTCCATGGGAATGGGACCAATTTTTTCCCTTTTTTGCAATTTTGGAAAAAAGAGACTTAAAGTCTCAACCCGCTCCCTGTTGGCCCTTTTTTTTCCCCCAACCAACCAGGGGGTGACACGTGTCTCCCTGGGGCCCCGGGGGCATGAATGCGAAGGTGATTTTTGCACTTTTGTGCCCAAGGGAAAAATGCCTTAAGTTTTTCCCCCCCCCTACCCCGCCAACCCACATGGGGCCTTTTTCCTCCTCCCTTGCACACGGTGTATCCCCTGGGAAAATTTTTTCCCCTAAACTCCGCCGGCCCATATCTTGAAAAAATAAGGAGTTAGGAGGACTTCTTTATATCATTGGAAAGGTGAGAAAATTTCCTATCCAATGGGAATGGATTTAGGGAAATTTTGGAAGTGTTATTAAGTATGAAAAAAATAGTTGAAAAACTCAGAGCCTGCTAGAGAGTGGGTATGGGGGTAAATTACTCCCTGAACCTAAACTAAAACATCTAACCCTAAAATTTGAACCTTGTGAACTTGTTATTAGTTAATGAAGGAAACATATGTTGTAGTAAAATTGGTCTTGTTTCTAGAACCTGTTAGTGAAAACTGATGTCTTGCAACCTGGTTGTAGACACTTCAAATAAAAAAAAAAATATCCCATAATTTTTCTAGCTAACCCTAGGTTGTTTCTTGGGTCTCAAGTGGTTGTTTAAATGGGCACTACAGTTTGGTATCAGAGTAGTGGTTCAAAGGCTTGGACCATTGGGCACACTAGAAAACTTGAGACATGAAAACTTAAACCTAGCACACTTTAAATCTAGAAAACAACTTAGCAAGAATATGTATGTTTTAGTAAACATGGAAGTTGTATAAACTTAAAAAAATGAACTAACTCTCACTTTGGTCTGTATGCAGGAGGCTCAGAGGAGAGTGAGAGGAACCTTCACAGAGACTCAGACTCACCACCACCACCACCACCACCTGGATCAGGGGTGTGGCAGCCATTCTACCTCAGATTCTACAGACCCTTCAGGATGTCAATGCCGCTCTATGTGGAGGATTAGGAGGAGGACATGCAGCTAGTCATGATAGAGCCCCTTCTATCGAGGGTCAGGTATCTCCTTGACTAGCAGGAGAGAGCATAGAGGAGAGAAACTCCCATGTGGAGTCAGCCAGAGTAGAGTCACCACCTAGGAGACAGGGTGACAGAGTTCCAGAGCATAGAGAGAGGTCTCAGAGCCCTAGGCTTAGGGATGAGTGTACTGAGAGACCTAGAGGCCGACAGACCACAGCATGGATCACATCAGGGAGATCCTGAAGCTTCGGCCCTCACATTACTCAGTGATATAGGTGGATTTCAGGCAGAGAGGCCTGGCTAGTGAGCTTTGAGTGGTTGCTTCAAGCTTTTTCCTTGTTCTAGCAACACGAAAGCTGTGTGTTGCGATCCATCTACTGAGGGATGGAGCAGAGAGTGTGGTGGAGGACAGAGGAGCAGAAGCTCCATGTAGATTTCAGATAGTGACCTGGGAGCTATTTGAGGAGAGATTCAGGAGAGTAGGTATTTATCATGGAGGTTCATATATAGTAGAGGATTGATGAGTTCCATGACCTCCGACAGGCTTCTCTTTCAGTAGCAGAGTATGAGAGTAGATTTCTAGATCTACTCCAGTATGTAGAGTATATGCAAGGATGATGAGCAGGTGTAGATTCACAGGTTCATCTGGGGCCTGAATTTAGATATTGGAGGTGCAGTGGATCCACTATCCACAGACATTAGCAGAGGCCATCGAGAAGGCCTATATTGCAGAGGAGACTCGGGGTAAAGACCCAGCAAAATTTTTCTCTTGGTTCCAACATTATTAAAGGTATGGAGTAACAAGTTATCTCGATTCGAAAAAAGATTACAGGAGCTCATGATAGATAGAAGAAAGATGCAAATCAAGAGGAGGACCGCCCCCCGATCTAGTTTTGAGGGGTGGAACGAATCTATTTTTTTATGTCAGACCCCATAAGAGCCCTATCTATTACGGAAAAGTCTCTAAATTAATCCTCGTTTGTAGGTCCCTTTGAGATTCTAGGAGCGTATTGGCTTTGGCCATCATCTAGCATTTCCACCCAGCTTGTCTCACAGCCACAAGGTATTCATGTTTATGTACTTAGACATATATTCTAGATCCCTCTCTATGTTTGGGTATTGACCACATTGTAGGTGCAAGAGTTTGGGCAGTGTTGTTGGTGGAACCCATGCGCATCCTAGAGCACAAGACCCTTAGCCTTCGAGGCCACGAGATTTACCAGGTGTGGGTCCAATGGGATAGGTAAGATGAGACTAAAACCACATGGGAGGCTGTCACTTTATTGTGAGCCCAGTTTCCTCAGCTATTCCAATGACTTCCAGAAGGAAGTCGAGTTTAAGGGTGAGAGGGATTTTGTGCTCACTCCTCTTTAACACTATTTCATTTGATTTTTTTTTGCTGTTGATTTAATACTTAAACATTTTATTATTATATTTTGATTAGTAGACCATAGACTATGAAGATATTTGGACTTTTTTAATCATGTGATTAACATTTTTATCATGATGTACTAGATGGCGATGATAGACAATTAATATGTTGATTTGCGATATTCTTATTTTATACTAACAATGTCATATTTTGGATGCATAGCCTATGTTGGATGTTTTGAGTAGAATTATGATTTTATGGATGCTAAAATTGAATTAATTTTAGGATGTTAGATGATATAATTTCTAGTTTTGAATGATGATTATTGATTTTATATGTATATTGTCTCGATGTTTGTTAACACAACTGAAAGACCAGAGAGGTATTTTTTTACTGTAGGACATTTTATCACATACATCGAAAGGGGGATAGGGGACCAACCATGGAAGGATGTCAGGTTTTGAGTAATGTCGAAAACATTTGAAAACTTGTGTATGTTGTGTTGTATTGTTGTTCGCATACCTAGTTAGAAGGTTTTCCCATGGGGAGTGACCTCACATGTGTGGCTATGGGGGTAATGTTATTTCTTTTAAAATTTTGGGTGTTTTTTTATTTTGTGTTATGATTCAATAATTGGAAATGTAGTCACTTTATTAGCAATTAATAATGTGTTTTTAATTAAGATAATCCTACTTAATTTGTTACCTAAAATCTAGATGTGACAAGTAGATAGTTATAAGGGTAGATGGTCCTTGAATTTTTGTGATGTGGTTTGGATTTTTCTTGGATTTTTTTTCTTGTACCCCTTCCCACTTCAAAATTAGTATTTGACTTGGGAAGCTTTTTTGGAGGCTTGTGGGACAAGCTAAGCTTGTCCCATGCATCTTAAATTTACCCAACAACCCTACCTATGTATGGGGAGTTAATTTTTGACTTTTTATCCTTTTTAGAGTTAAAAGGGTGTGAAAATAATTACAACATTTTTACTTGTCATATTAAATGTTTCTTCGGAAGACTTGGTGTGCAAATTTGAGTGTCATGTTGGGTTTGTCATAAATTTCGTATGCTCATTTATTGTCTTGGGCTTGGTTTTTGACTTGTGTGTAGGATTGGAGGAATGATGAAGTGATATCCTACATGGATCCACCTCATCATCCTCACATCCCATTTCTATTTATTGATGGGATTTGAGGTTACTTGTCATCTTATTCCTTTTGCATTTTTGGAATTGGGAGCTTGTTGGAGTTGCCTTTGGAAATTTTTTAGCCTAGAGGTGTAAAATACTCGTGGAGTGAAGTTTTTATTAGAATCTTGATGGAGAGGTAGGTCTTCATCCTTGTATTTTTTTTATTTAGGTTGTAAATGTGAAAATGGTGCTTGTTAAATATGTATGAGTGTTGTGATAATTTTTTTTGTGTTTTTGGGGTTGTATGCCTTATGTGGGTGTATGGAGATGGAATATGGGACCTATTGGGGATGAAGAGTGAGTTTGTGATGCATGCATTTGGTGGGAGTGTGATTGGGAGTTTCACCTATGGGGAGTGAAAAGGAAATCATGGTCATATTGTTACTACTTGTAAGGGAGAGATAAGGTTGTTGTTGCTTTATGGTGCAAATGGAGACTTTGGGTGAAAATCCCACTTCACTTGGGAGGAAAAAGGAGGTGGTTTCCCATATTCTTGCTCCATTTGGTTTGATTTCAAACCTTTGTGTTGCTTGAGAAAGTTGTAAAATTGTAGAGTATGTAATTTTTAGTTTGTGTTCCAATGTTTTAAAATGTATGTTGTTTGTGGAAGTCATGTTTGTTTAAAGAAGTTCTAAATGATTCTCAAGATCCCTCATTGTTCTTGGTTGGGGATCTATGACCATTAAGGGGATGAAATCTCCTCTTAATGGTTAAATTTTGTCCTGAGAGCGTTTCCTATTCCCCCTTCCTTTGTATTGTGATTCTTTTTGTGAAAGATTGAAGAATGCAAGATTGAAATTCAAGTTGCGAGAAGACATGTAAGAAGATTTGTATTTTGGCCTTATTTATAGTCCTATGTTGTAAATTTTCCATTCCATTATTCATGATTTGTGTGGAAGATTGTAAATTGTGTGTTTGAGAGGAAGTTGTATTTTACTTGGAAATACTTAAACTTGTAAACTTTTCTAAGAGTGTTTGTATGAGAAACTTATATTTTGAAATGTCTTAGTTTTTTGAAAGGAAAACTACCAATTTATTACATTGTTTTGTTGAAGTATAAATTTTGGAATGAGTTGAAATTGAAATACATTTTATTTTAATTACAATTTTGTTTCACTTCTTCCAAAGTGTGATTCTTCCCATTTTACAATCATTGAAAATCTTGTGAAACTTCACTTGTTATTGGGAATGGATTTTCAACTAGTTATGGTGAATGAATTAGATGGGTGTTTTTGTATTGAAATAAAGGATTTTGGAATTTATAAAAGTTATAACTACTCTTCTTTTATTGCATGGAAGACACAATGAAGCATTAAAATCATAGTTACATTCGAGTCATGTTGAAAAAAAAAAGTAGTGTGTTAATCTTCTTTTGGAATGAGTGAAAATCTCCCTTTTACTAAGTGTATAGAGTGGTGTAAGAAATATATCAATCTCTCAACTTAGCCGTAGATAGAATAAACATAAAAAAAATTAAAAAATTACATATATTTATATAAGAGAATAGAAGTGTATTTACTTTCCTACTTAAAATATCACTATGATTGAGTTAAGTATATAGGAATGTTTTTTTAAAATTTCTTTTATAAATAATAAACTAATTATTATTTTCATTTATCAAAAAAAAAAAATTATATAAGTTTGATTATTTTATGATTAAAAATATATTAATATTATTACAATTTAATAATAACACTTAGTGAAAATATATATATATATATATATATATATATATATATATATATATAACTTATAAAAAATAACTTTGTTGTATGCGGTTAGGCCTATGTTGCCACGGGCTGCATTTTGTTTTAGAGTTGGAATGGTGTGCGGAGGGCTCGCCGACCCCACTCCGCACCCCATAGTTTTATGGGATGCGGGGCAGGGTCGACGATCCGACCCGCGCCACCCCACCGCCCCCCTCCCCTACCCCCCTTATTTTTTAAATTATATTGTGTGTTAAGAAATAAGGGATAAAATATGTGGAATAATCCCTCACAGAATCGTAACAGTAGAAACTAATATGTAGAAATTATTATAGATCTCAAATAAAATTGCAGAGTAAAATAACACAACACAAAGAGACAATATTTAACATGGTTCACCCAATTTGGGCTACGTCCACAAAGAATCACTTGCTCATATTTTATTACAAGCCACCACTTTCTCAATACAATACGCAGATCTGTTTGGAGCTATGCTCAACAAACTCTACAGAATTCACAGCCAAATTCAAAGCACATCTACAATGTTTTTCATGTCTCTATCATATGCATAAAAAACATATAAATAGACAACTGCTTAAGTAGTTTTACTAACCTTGGGTATCAAAACCATGGGCAAAAACTGTCCCATAAACCTATGGGTCAAAATCTTACCCATATGAGAAAATCATGTTTCCCGATATATCGGGCATGTTTTAAGGCCCAAAAAAAAAATTCGGGGGATGTTGCCCCCGAACCCCGGTAAAAGATACATGAAAAGTGTAGTCTTCAACACTTTCACACATGAAAATAGGTTCCACAACCTAACAATATCCCACTTGGAGACTAGTTTTCCTCTGAGCAAGCTTCTCATCCCTTCACTACTTTCTGTGAAGACCAACCAAAGCTGAACACAGCTTCAATTTTTCCCTTATGACCATCTTGGTCATCATGTCTGTAGGATTTTGACTGGTATGAATCTTCTCCAGCTTCAACTTCTCTTCCTCCAAATCTATCCTGATGGAATGGTACCTTAACTATATATGCTTTGTCCTAGAGTGGAAAGCAAAGTTCTTAGCTAGGTGTATAGCACTCTGACTATCACTATGCAACTTTCCTTCCTCCTTATGCCCCAACTACTCAAGTAATTGTTGTAACCAAATCATTTCCTTGCTTGCTTGTGTGGCAGCAACATACTCAACCTCCGTGGTTGACAAATCCACCAAATTCTGTAGCCGTGAAATCCAGCTTACTATTGTTCCACCTATAGTGTAAACATAACCTGTTGTGCTCCTCCTGCTGTCTACATCTCTAGCCATATCTGAATCTACATAACCACACAAAGTGGTGTTTGATCCACTGTAGCACACCATTTTCCCCATGGTCCCACTCAAATAACGAAGGATCCACTTTACTACCTGCCAGTGATCTCTACCTGGATCAGTCATAAATCTACTCACCGCTCCCACTGCATGGGTAATATCAGGCCTAGTGCACACCATGGGATACATCAAATTGCTAACAACTGATGACTAAGGTACCTTGGACATCTGGTTTCTCTCCTGCTCTATCTTAGGACATTGTTCCTTTGATAACTTGAAATGGCCTGCCAAAGGAGTCCCAACTGGTTTAGCATCCTACATATTAAACCTCTCCAAGACCCTTCTTAATGTACTCTTCCTAAGATAAAGTCAACTTCCATTCCTTCCTATCCTGATATATCCTCATATAAAGGATTTGTTTAGCTGCCGCCAAATCCTTCATAGCAAAGTATTCACTTAGTTGCTTCTTGAGTACTTTTATTTCATGCATGTGTTTTACCTGCAACCAACATGTCATCCACATACAATCAAAGGATAATATAACTTCCATTCTCAAATTTCTTTGTATAAATGCAATGGTTAGAATGACATCTAATATAACCTTGCTCCATCATGAAGCTATCAAATTTCTTATACCATTGACGTGGAGCTTGTTTCAAGCCATACAAGCTCTTCTTCAGTTTGCACACCATCTCCTCTTTACCTTTTACCTCAAAGTCCTCTGGTTGCTGCATATATAGTTCCTCCTCCAAATCACCATGGAGAAACATAGTCTTTACATCAAGCTGTTCTAAATGCAAGTATTCTACTATAAACTATTCCTAGAACAGTTCTAATAGAAGTCATTTTTACTACAGGAGAAAAAATATCATCAAAATCTATACCTTTTTTCTGTGTAAACCCCCTGACCACCAACCGGGCTTTGTATCTTTTCTTGCCCTCCTTCTTCCTCTTTGATTCTGAACACCCACTTGTTCTATAATGCTCTTTTTCCTTCGGGTAGCTTTACCAAATCCCATGTCTAGTTCTCCATGAGAGCCTGCTGCTCCTCATCCATGGCTTGCTCCACTTCTTCTTGGCATCTACCTGCATTGCTTCATCAAAGCTCTCTGGTTCTCCACTATCAGTGAGTAATAATAATAAAGAGAAGGAGAAAAACGTTCAAGTTCTCTTCTTTCCCTAGAAGACCTCCTCAATATAGGAGTTTGGGGTTCCTGTTGAGGAGGTTCCTGAACTAATTCATGTGTCACTTTTCCATCTGGAAGATCTTCTACCACTGCACATTCTTTCTTGGATTCTTCCCTATTTTCCTGCAACTACTACTTATACATGACTTTCTCATTAAATATCACATCCCTAGATCGAATGATTTTCTTGTCCTTAATACTCCAACATTTATATCCAAAGTCATCACCACCATAACCAATGAAAGTACATTTTTCTGAGTTAGCCTCTAGCTTGGTCCTATCATCCTTTCCTATATGAAAAAACACCTCACATCCAAAGACTCTAAGAAATGAATAATCAACTTTCTTACTATACCAAGCCTCCTTAGGTATGCATCCATCCAAGGCACTTGAGGGTCCTCTGTTTATCAAGTACATGGTTGTGCTCACCACTTCTGCCCAAAAAGAAAGAGGCAGTCCTACATGTAACCTCATGCTCCTAGCACGTTCCATTATTGTTCTGTTCATCCTTTCTGACTCCCCAATATGCTGCAGAGTTCCTGGAACCGTCTTTCGCCTGTGGATTCCATTCTTAGAATAGTAATCATCAAATCCATTGCTGCAATACTCCCCTCCATTATCTGACCTGAGACATTTTAGCTTAAGACCTATTTCATTCTCTACCAAGGCTTTCCATTTAACAAAAGTGTCAAATACATCATATTTGTTTCTAATACAATAAAGCCAAGCTTTCCTTGTTGCATCATCAATAAAGTAACATAATAACTTGAACCCCCAAGAGATGATACATGAGCTGGCCCCACACATCAGAATGCACCAACTCTAACTTAATCTCTTTCTTTGTAGGTCCAACCTTGAGAAACCTTACTCACTTTTGTTTCCCATATATGCAGTCCTCATAGAACTCCAAACCTATTTCTGTATATCCAGGAAAATCCTTTTTTATGATCTTCGTGCCCTTATGGATCATATGACCGGGCTTATAGTGCGACAATGTTGTATCTACTTCTGAAGGCACAATATTACAATCATTAGTGCTATAAGTGGTTAAATGCAAGGTTCCAACCTTCTTACCTCTTTCCACCACAAGAGAACCTTTTATAACCTTCCAAGAGTCAGCTGTAAATATCACAATACAACCATCACTTCCCAACTGCCCCTGCCGATATCAAATGTCATCTTAATGTAGGAACATGTCTGACATCCTTCAATAGCCAAGTATTCTCATTCTGCATCTTTACCTAAACAAAACCTTTTCCAACTATTCTACAAGGCTCATCATCACCAAGAAAAACATGCCCAAAATATCCTTGAACATAATCAACAAAATAATGCCTATGTGGAGAAGCATGGAAATAAGCCCCTATATCTAAAACCCAAGATTCAGTAATATTGTGCAAAGAAAGAATCAAAGCATCCTTACATACATTACCCGTTGCCATATTTTCCTCCTTGTTTTCTTCCTATTGTTTCTTCTTGTCTCAAAGCTCCCAACTATCCTTCTTTGCATGCCCAAACTTTCCACAGTGCCATCATACTATCTTGATTTTTGATTTTGACCTTGACCGATCCTTTGATTTTCCACAGCTTCCTCTATTCTTCTGTCTCCCTCTAGTTTCCATTGTCAAAGCATTCCCTAAAGTAGAAGATTCACCAGTGATTTTTCTTCGCATTTTCCTCGCTTAGAATCTCCCCTACAACATCCTCAAACTTCAACTTTGAGTTAGCTGGAACCGATTTGCTTACAGCCATTACCAAACTATTCCATGTCTTAGGTAAAGAGCACAAACTAATAAAGCCCTAACTTCTTCATCAAATTCTATTGTAACTGAAGCTAGCATATTTACAACCATATTAAATCATTTAGATGATCTAATACTAAACCATTCTCAGACATCTTCATATTAAACAAATTTTTCATTAAAAATATCTTATTAGAGGTAGAGGGTTTTTCATACAACTTCCTTAATGCATCCATCAGTTCTTTTGTAGTCTTTTCTTTGAAACATTAAATAATACCGAAGATGCAAAGACATAGTCGGATTGTCCCAAGTGCCTTTCTATCCAGCAAATCCCATTCTGCATCTGCCATGCTTGAGGGTTTGTTCACCTTCTTAGACAGTAGAGTATAAAGATCCTTCTGATAAAGGTAATCTTCCAAAGACTGAAATTCTGCCCGTTGATTTTATCAACCCTATATCTTCAATTATCTGCCATAGCTCCCACTCAAGATAAAACTTTCCTTGTGATTCAACACTTCAGCAAACCAAACCAAGCTCTGATACCAATTGTTAGGAAATAAGGGATAAAATACGTGGAATAATACCTCACAGAATCACAATAGTAGAAATTAATATGCAAAAAATTATTACAGATCTCAAATAAAATTGCAAAATAAAATAACACAACACAAAGAGACATTATTTAACGTGGTTCACCTAATTTGGGCTACGTACACCAAGAATCACTTGCTCAAATTTAATTACAAGCCATCACTCTGTCAATACAATACCCAGATCTGTTTGGAGCTATGCTCAACAAACTCTATAGTATTCACAGCTGAATTCAAAGCACATCTACAATGTTTTTCATATGTCACTATCATATGCATAAAACCATAAAAATAGACAACTTCTTAAGTAGTTTTACAAAACTGTGGGTATCAAAACCATGGGCAAAAAACTATCCCATAAACCTATGGGTCAAAATCCCACCCTTATGAGAAAATCACATTTCCCGATATATCGGACATGTTTTAACGCCCAATTTTTTTTTCAGGGGCTGCATCCCTGAACCCCTGCTATCAAGGGGCAAGGATACATGAAAAGTTTATAGTACTCTTAGTGTACAATCTTTAACACTTTCACACATGAAAACAGGCTCCACAACCTAACATTGTGGACTATTTGGTGGGGGCCGAGCCCCCACCAAAGTATTAACCTACCTTACAACGACGGCTGAAATTTGTAAATCGCTGACTGTATTTTTAACTTGTAACCCGTGGCCATTAATTCTGTATGTATATACATACATTGTATGTGTGTGTGTGTGTGTATATATATATGTATGTATTGTATATATTTATTTTTCTTAAATAAATCTATTTTGGGTTTTTACTATTATAAAAAAATTATTTGTAAATATATATACATATATACACACAAGTGTGTGTGTATATATATATATATATATATATATATATATATATGTTAGAGTAGGGATTTACCTTAGCTCATGTTCACCTAGGTACTTTATTTACCTTTATTGTATTTATCCTCACCCACTTATGTGTGTGGATATTTCTTTTATCTTATTTAGATATTAGGAGATATTATCTAGTTGTTAGGTATAGTTCTTTCCTTGATATATGGTATTGACTAGATCCTTGATGTCTAGTTCTCTCCTTAATCTATGGTCTTGACTATTTCTTTGATGACTACTTATTTCCTTGATTTATGGCTTGATCTACGACCTTGACTAGTTCTTATATTGTTATTTCTTGCCTATATAAGCAAGGCCTATCCTCATTGTAATTACTTAAGTTCCATAATAATATATGATATTATTGTTCATTTGTTTGCAAAGGTTTTATGTAAAGTTATCCTGGCGAATTGCTTTCATCTTATAGATCGTGGTGTTTGATTAGAATTTGTGTTCTTGGCTTGGTACAATCTGGTTAACATTTCTTTTAATATACATATGCATATATACAAAAAAAATAGGAGTATATATTACTTTAAAAACTATATTTGTAAAATTGAGAAAATGTCTGTTTTCCCAAATAGGGTAAATACAAAAGAAAATTGTTTTACAACAATGAATAAATTTACAACAAATACAAAATTTCCAATCAAACCCTAGGAGAGGGTAGAATAGAAATAGTAATAAAAAATAAAATAAAATTGGGGCTGTGTGTATCTATCCCAAGCTCCATTTCTTCTTCCATGGCTTCCTCTCCTTCCCTAAAACCTGCAAAACAAAAATAAGGAAATAAGTCAAATGAGAGAATAAAAGCTTCCCATAGAGATGTTTAGGTTTTTTTGAAATCCCTTAGATCCAATGACCTAGATTCAATCCATCCAATGACCACAATTATTCCCTACAAAATTTAGGTGAGAGTTAGGTGAAATCATCATTTTAATGCATGGGTCAAGTTTGAATGGGGCCACTTAAGCTGTGTAGAAATTAACTTTAATTTGTTATCCATTTGATTTATTTACAAAGTTTTGAAAATAAAAGGCTCATGACCTTGTCACAATTAAAGTAAATTAATTCCCTTAGTAATTAGAAAACATTTATAATTGGGGATTATATTTAATAACATTTGTTTAAAAGGAAAGGGAAAAATAGACTTAACCCTAGAATAGTAAATTATTAAATGAATTTTAAATTATGCTGCTAAATTAATTAATATGGTATCTAAGGAATTCTAACCCGAACTGGAGATTAAATAATACTAATTAAATGATAATTAAAATTATATTCTTCTAACTGAGAAGTATGCCAAACGTTGTAACCGGTCTTAAAAAAAAAATTTGTAATTTTTCTAGTTTAATTTTAGTGTTGTCTTGGGTTTTGTGCGGGGAAACTGTATGGGTGTTACATGATATCTCATTGATCCATCATAGTTTCATAAAATAAACATGGTGAAGGGAAGAGGAGGTGATTGTCTCCTCTCTCAAACTAGAAATAATGCAAACACTTAAGAACAATATAAATGAAATTAGAAACACGTATTCAAATGAAATTTCAATAGAAATTTGATTTCTTTCACATTAATTTCAATATACTTACAAATAGATCATATATGTAGAGATTCATTCAAACGTAAATGATTTCTAGAGGATTCTACAAACAATAGGAAGGTGGTTGAAAACAATAACTTCCCTGACTACATAGAAATTTTATAATATTGTCAAATATTCTTCATACCTTACTAAATATATTATAATTAATGTAAAAATTTGACTAAATCGAGAGAATTCTAATCACAATGATTTGGTGGGTAAAATTGACACATTTTTAAAAACTCCACCTAAAATTTGACCACATATGTCTATTATACCTAAAATATGTCTAAGGTATTCAAAACTATGTTTCACAAGTTCCTTTATGGAAATTTCATCAAATTGATCTTCACATATAAAATTCTCTAAAATTATAGTTTTTCGTCAAGTTTATAAGATCTCTATATTGAAATAATATATTTTGTTATTGTGTATTATCCTCTGGTGGAAAACATATTATTTGACAATGCAATGGTTAAGTAGTTTTCATAAAATAATTGAATTTATTCTTCTTAAACATTGAGATGGTCTGTAAGCACTATGTATATCCATAGTATTTTACATCTTGTGGATGTGGTTATCACATACTATAATTTTCATGATGAAAAATTGTAACAATGAGATCCTTATAGGAGGTCAGTGACCCTTAATTTTATACATAACTAAATAAATATTTTTAATTTCTCATCTGATCATCTATGCTAACTAGAAATTCACTATAAATGTAGAGAATTAAATTGAACTGATACGATAATTTTTACAATATTTTATGTCTTTTGTTTCATGCAATATATCTTAGTATTCTCTTTCCAAGTTTCCAGTGTGATTATTTTGTTCACTCCGTGAACCTTGATATTTTACTAACTCAAAACATAATATTTAGCCTTGTGGGAATCAAAATAATGAAACTTCCTACAAGTCTAATATACAAGGTAAGATCAAAATTGGATGTATAGTTTTTTTTTTGAATTTGTTCCTAAGGAAATTTGAGTTTATACTAACTTATAATACAATAATGAAATAACATTTAGAACATCACTTACATACTTAGTCTGACATGTGAAAATTCTTTCCTATGACCAATCAAAGTGTTGGATATTGCGTCTTGTTGTTGTCATTAATGTCAAGTGTAATTAATGGAAAAGGGTTTCAAGGTGGATTAGGTTTCTATATGAGGTGTCATCCATTAGATAAGGTGTATTTTTATTGGTAGTGAAGAGATGATTTTTCATGAACTTTTGTTGTCGCATGGTGTGTAGGATTGTATGCATACTCTTGATGCATGATCAATCAAGCAAGTGATGTATGGTTTTTAGTATGATTTTAAAAGGTTGTTATGAGGTCTAGCATGTTTCTAGTGATGTGTCAAATATGTTAGAGTTTCCACATGATGATGATCAATTCATTTTAATCAAAATCATATGTTGAAGAGGCCATTCTAGACCTAGTCCTAGACCTAGTGTGAACATAACTTGAACAATGGAGTAGAGCAGGCCAAGGTAAGTTAGATAAACCATGTTTGGAGAATTTTGAGAGTGCATAGCAGGTGTGAAAGTAGTATCAAGTCAGAAATCATAGGTTCAATGTAGGTACATGGTCTTTCAAATCATTTTATTTAAAGACAAGGCTAGAAAGATACGTTAAGTCATGGTGGTTAGAGATATTCAGAAGTGTCTAGACATAAATATAAATTGCGATAGTTGAAAGAAGACATAATAGTGATGTTGAAATAGTTTGAGGTAAAGAGGATGAAAAAATTTAAAAAACCATGTTTTTTGGGTCTATCGAGCTCTTGATTCAATGTTTTCCCAATCAAGTCCTTTTCTATGTAAGCATATGTTGAAGAGGCCATTCTAGGCCTACTCCTAGACCTAGTGTAAACATATCGTGAACAATGGAGAAGAATAGGACAAGTTTTGTTAGGGAAACCATGTTTGGATAATTTTTAGTACATAATAGGTATGCAAGGAGTATCAGATCATAAATCATAGGTACAATGTAGGTACAAGGTCCTTTAAAGCATGTTATTTAAAGATAAAACTAGAAAGATATGTTAAGTCATAATGGTTAGAGAAATTCAGAAGTGTTCATACATAAATGGGACTTGTGATAGTTGAAGGACGTCATGATAGTGTTAAGGACCAAGTTTGAGTCAAAAAGAGAAAACAAAGTAAGAAAACATGTATTTGTCACTTCCAAGCTCTTGATTCACTGTTTTTCCATCTCGAGGTCATGTTTAGAGTTCTCACTTGCTTGTAAAATATTTATTTGGAGACCTAATATTTTAACCATATTTGATGCATGGAAATAAGATAATTTTGTAATTGGAATGAGATCATTTTATTTCTTGTGCTTTATAAATTATTTTTGAGAAGTGAAGTTAGTCTCAACCCTCCCAAAAATCCTAGGTTCAGAGTGATTGGAGTGATTTGATTTGTATGTTCATAAAATATTTTGTGAAATTTTTTATGAATATGTAACGATGTAGAGGACTCATCAACACTATTTTTTGTGGTATTTTCGTGCTCTAGGCTAGCTAGTAAGATGGAGAAAAACCCTTCTTATGTGGAGATTTATTGTTTCAGAGTGGAGTTGAATATTTCATGAAATGTAAATAATTTTTATATAAATATTGGGAGGTGTTATATATGATCATGAAAAATTCTGAGTATGTTGTGTGGAAAAAAATTTAGAAAATAAGTCCTCGAATGTGTCATACCATTGTGTTTTGTAAGGGCTAAAACTAGTCATGGAGGTATTAAGGTGTACAAGTAGTTTTGCATGTTTTAGTACTATCTAATGGTCTTGAATATTTTTTTTTTGTCTGGTATAATGTGTTTGAATAATTTTATTTATCTAAAGAATCTATTTATTTCTTACTCTTTAATGGCCTAATCAACCCTATTAGCCTTGTTAAGAAGCTAGTTGGAATAAGTATACAATGTGAGTTTTCTCCAAGTCAAATATGGTTGTTAGTTCTTGGGAATGCTAGAAAGGATGCCAGTGAATTTTTCTAAGAAGTTTCATTTCATGGAATTAGACTTGTAGGTGTTTGTATATGTTTTTCTCAAGATTGGTTCTTGAGACCTAATTAACATTTTGACTACTTTAAGATATTAAAGTGTTTGGAAGCCTTGTGCCCCATTTTGGTGAATCCCATTGTAATGCACCATCTAGGGACATGGTAAAATATACCTTAAATCCGTTAAATTTTTTTGGTAATAGTTTATTTTTTTTCTTTCAAATAACTTATTACATTTATTTAGTTAGACCCTAGAAATAAATGTCACCTTACTAAACTAAAATGTTTTAATTAATAAAATAAAAATGGCCCAAAAAAATTTAATCATCCCAAAGGTTATAATCCCAACACACTAAATGATTGATTTATTTTAAATACTTACCTAAGGTCAACCACTAATATTTATTTACCCCCACTTGAATAAAGACACCCACACATAAATACATTTACCCATACTTAGATAATTCTCTCTAAAATAGTTTCACCCACATTTAAATACATATACCCCTTAAATAAATTCACCCACATTGAAATATATTTACCCATACTTAAATAAATTCACCCCCATTAAATAAATTTAACCACATTGAAATATGTTTACCCATATTTAAATAAATTCACCCCCATTAAATAAATTTACCCACATTGAAATATGTTTACCCATATTTAAACAAATTCGCCCCCATAAATAAATTTACACACACCCCCTTTTATTTAATTTACCATTCCCACTTAAATCCCATGACTTAAAAGAAAAGTGTAGGGTATATTATTGACCATTGGATTCTTTTGATTTTAGCCCTTAGATCTAAAAGACCTAAAGTTACCCTAACTCATCCTTATGTTTGCATTTTTTTCTCATTTTAATTCTTTTTCTTTTCTCTGTGTAGGTTTATGGAGAGGCTATGGAGGCCATATGTTTTTTTTTTGTTTCCTTATTTTTTGGGCATGATTGAGGAAGAGGCCAAAGAACACCATTTGAACCTCCATTTCTTCATCTACAAGGTTTTGATAGGGGATATTTCTTCTCTTCATTATGTTTATTTTTATTTCTTTTAATCATTTAGGTTTTCAAAAATTGATCCATCTATTTCCCATTTTTGTTTTGTATTTCACTCACCAGATTTATCTTTAATTATGGGTATTCATTCTACCCATATATTTTATTTATTTTAATGGAGGTTTTTTGATTAAATATATATAAATACCAATTTGTGTATTCACACATCAAGCATTTTAAAATGACCTATTTTTAAATCTGAATTAATTCATAATAATTTGTATTCACAATTACATTTTAACTGTATGGGTATTAGAATGGATTCCTAGTGGTAAGGTTTTTCCTTAGAAGAGAATAAGAAATTTTTTAAATTTTTTTTATATAAGTGAGAATCAATCTAAATCTGGTTTCATTATATCTCTCATCCTATGATAATTTGAAATGTTCACTAACAATTAGTGAAAAAATAGTACTATCCTTTTCTAAAAACAAACTTCTTATTGTAATCAAAATTTTGTTTCAAATATAATAGTTAAGTTTATTATTTTCCAATATTAACAAGGAGGAGATGCACTTTCATCTAAAATCTCAATATTTCATTTTACACTTCTGTTGGAGAAGACGTGTTCACAAAGTATCAAGATTTTTATTCAAGGAAAGATTCCTACATTATAAGTAAGCTCTTTAGCAAAGGAAGAACTAATTCACAAAAGTATGCTTCCATTTCAACAAGAATAATACTAGTTGCTCCATACTACATTTTAAGCTATCATATTTCTATTTTTCAAATATGTAGAGCATAAATTCTCATTACAATAAGATTCTTCGTCTCATGGAGAGTAGTAGGGTTTACACATTACATACAACCTTCAACAACATATAAGAAAGGGAGAACACAAATTTTAAAGAACACATGCTTCCATGAGCTATACAAACATCCCAAAATGAGAAGCTTACAAATGACCTCAGATAAATAGCTTTACAAAGAACATATGCTCCTCAAGAAGCGATTTTTTTTCCAAAAGTGAAGAAAATCATAACAAGAAAACATTTCCATGGATACTCCAAATTTTTCCTCCTGATAGACTCCAATACAAAGAGAAATATTTTTCTTACAACCCAACATATAGGCATCATTACATTCCTTTCTAAAGGTTGGAAGATATGTTAGCCTCCCCCACGCCCATGTGTGTGTGTGTGTGTGTGAGAGAGAGAGAGAGAGAGAGAGATTCCACAATTGTGCACAATAATAAGGGAGATATAACCACAAGCATGTCACATAAAATACTAACCAAGAAATCCCAAAAACACAACAAATACCAACCAAAAAGAAAGAGGAGAAAACCATATTAATCCTCATTAAGGGGGAAGAGTGGATGATAACTCCAATGATTCCATCGAGTGGGGTCAAACCATAGGAATCCCATCTAAGACAACACTTAAAAATCCTCTTTATCCATCTAAATAAATCACCCATCCTTATCACTGCTCCCATTCACCTAAACTCCTCCTTGGGGGGATTTTAAAACCCATTGGGTTTCCTCTCCAAGGATGGGGAAGGGGGTTCAACCATATGAATGACCTTCCCCACCTCAAAACATATAAGGGGATAAAAGAGAATCAACATGGCTTTCCCATCAAGCCATGAGGTTTAAGAGGGGAAATCCCTCCCTCTTCCCCAAAACCAACTCCCAAATCCATCATACCATACGATGGATGGAGAAAACAACAAGTAACACACCCAAAAAACCATACAACACATGCAACAAGACAAAGTTTTCAACAAAAAAAAAATCTAAAAACTAACATGCTAGAAAAATAATTAGGATCAAAGAGACTACCTCCATAAGCTCTCCAATCTCTATTTTTTTCCCAATTCCATGTCCAAGAAAAAGCTCCAACTCCAAAAGCACACCAAGCACAAAGATCACAACTAAAAATTTATCTTTCTCACAGATGAGGTAGTGTTTGAATAAAAGAAAATAAGTTTCCTAGAAAATGAAAAGGTGACATTTATCACCCCTCTCTTCCCTCCAATTCAATATTCCCAAAATAAAATAAAGAAAAGATTAAACCACATTTAAACACCACTCGCCCAAAATTACCCCAAAAGAAATTGAGACATGCTTATGCAAATTTTCACAACACACACTCCAACCAATATTACATGGATGGTGAAAAAAGAGAGGCTAAATGGGAGGGAAAATCCCTCTTAACCTTTGAATTAATCCCCCTACCTAATAGGTTGGGTCTAAGGGCTTATTTTTATGCTAAGTGAACCCCTAAAACCAAAAGGGTCACTTAAAATGCCTAAAATAACCTGATTTTAGGTTTGGAACATTTGGACACAAATGTTGAGGATGTGTGGCCCACTCAAGTGTGCTTATGTGGCCCAAACCCTCATTACTTAAGAAAAAAAAAAAAAATTACATTCCTAATACAAGTGGGGACCATTATCTCCCTCAACCTAGTTCATTACAATAATATACAACCTAACCACAATTAATTTTATATGAAATTCAACATGAAAAATAAGGGACACTCATAATGCCAAAGTAATTCAAGAAACCAATAAGGTCTCATACAACTAACATGGTTAGGACTTAGCCCCGTGGGTCCTTTGTGCACATTTACATAGTTCCCCTGAAATCAATGTTCTCCTATGCCCTGTAACTTTCACACTCAATGAAAACATTAAACACTTCTTTCCAATACAAGTGTAAATAAACTACTCAGTAAACAATAAAGTCTAAACATGAAATCTATTCTAACACATCATCGACATAAGGTCATAAATGAGAAACATGCACATTTTCACATAAATTTACCATGTGTAAGCCATTGGAATACATATAAATGACATATATCCATGCTATCATGTGTTCTCATCAATAATAAAATAATCTATATCATTAATGTGTGCAACCAAACCATATATCCATCATCTATCAATAAGACCCAAATAACATAACAATATGTCAATATCCACAACATCTACTGAAATTTGGCAAGATACTAATCAAAGATAAATTGGTGCTACACGCCCAAATCACAATACATGTCCATGAATATCAAATAACATAACATAATATCCAAATGTGTTATAATCCCTGTCAAATAGTAATTACGAGAAAAAAAAGTTAGAATATATTGAGGCTAGAAACGTGGGCACTACATCCCCCTCTCCTAAAATTAGATTTCCTCCTCTAAGTCACTGGAAGAGATAGGGATATCTAGCACTAAATGGTGTAGCATCCTCCCAGGTAGTTGATGTCTCATCATATCTATCCTAGTACACCCTAGCCTAGTCTTAATCTCAACCCCAAAGGGCCAACCTTCGGTGCTCCAGTATATATATGGGCTCCAGTCTCCACTATCCTTTTTCCTCCACCTGTAAGGCTAACCAATCAAAAACATTAGAGATATTAGGTACATATCTAAGTATTACAGAAACATGAAATACATTGTTGGCCCATGCAAAGTGTGGTGGCAAAGCTAGGTGATAGGAAAATGGAGTGATGACCTTTAAAATATAAAAAGGCCCCACAAAATGAGGTGATAGCTTAGAACAATTTCCATAGAAAATTGTGATATTATGTGGATGAACTCTCAAAAAGAATTTTTCACCTACTAAGAATTGACGATCAGTCCTCTTTGTGTTTTAATATGCCTTCTGGCATATCCTGTCCTACTCAAGACACTACCTAATCAGAATAACCTATTGCTCTAAGTTCTGTAGGTAAGATGGTCTAAGTAATATCCTCTCATCAACCCTATCCCAATTCAAAGGTGTCCTGCTAGGTCGACAATACAAATCCTAAAAGGGAGCCATACCAATGGAGCTGTGATAGTTTTTGTTGTATGAAAATTCAACTAAATGTAGGTAATCCTCCCACTTCTTCTGTTGGTCCATCACATACATCCTCAACATGCCCTCTAGTACCTGATTAACCCTCTCCATCTATCCATCTATCTCTGGAAGATATGTTCAGATGAAATTAATCTATGTACCCAGAGTGACCTCAAAGGAAGTCAATAAATCTGATGTGTAAATGGTATCTATGTCATTGATGATGGTATTTGGAATCCTATGCAATCTGACTGTGTCCTCCATAAACACTTTGGAAATGGAAAGTGTATTATAGGTGACTTTGGTTGGTGATAAGCGCGTAACCTTGGTAAACTTATCCTCAGTGATCATAATGGCATATGATGATAAGAAGACATACGGAGTCCTACTATGAAATCTATGGAGATCACATCCCATTTCCATTCAGAAATATCAAGAGGATGTAAGAGTCTGGTGGGATGATAATTCTCTGCCTCGACTCTCTGGCACTCAAGAAAATGTGCTACAAAATTTTCTATGTCTTGTTGAAGACCAAGCAAATAATATAGCTCCCTCATATTGACATGCATTTTATCCACTCCTAGATGTGCTGTATATGGGGCTTGATGAGCCTCAGTAAGGGTGAAGCTATGGAGATCACCTGTCTTAGGTGCAAATATACCCCTATGGAATCGAAGTAAACCATATTCCTCTAAAATGCACCCCAAATACCTACCCTTTAATGAACCTTATGGATCAAACATATTCCTAAAAAGCTTAAAACCTATCCTTTGGAAGGTGTGTAAGGATCCTTCCCCTCAAGTCTGACTAAAGTGTCATGTATATAAGAACATGTCATCTTCTACTAAGTACATCTGCAATGACATTTTCCTTTCCTTTAATATAATGTAACTCCATATCATACTCACATAGAAACTCCATCCAATGCCACTGGCCAACGTTGAGGTTCAACTATGAGAAAATATGTTGCAAGTTGCGGTGATCTATCCTTAAAATGAATGGCCTACCAAAAAGGAAATGACACCAACACACTAGAACATGCACAACTGTTACAAGCTCTAAGTCATGAGAAGGATATTTAAGCTCATAATATTTGATCTTACATGACTCAAAGGTAATAATTGGATGCTCTTACATAAGAACTTCTCCCAAACCCTCTAGTAATGCATCAGTGTAAAATACAAACTCCTCTATCGGATCTAAAACTTCTAAGATAAGCATTATGGTTAACCATTCCTCAAACAACTTGAAGGCCTGTTCACACTTCTCTGACCAATCAAACTTCTTCCCTTTTCTCTGAAGGGAAGTAATAGGGTGTGCAATCCAGGAAAAATCTTATACAAATCTATGGTAATAACTTGCTAACCCCATGAAACTCCTCACCTCAATAAATGATGTAGGAACTGGCCAATCAAGAATAACCTGTATCTTAGAGGGATCTTCTGAGATACCATTACTTGATATGATGTGACCCAAGTACTAAATATCTTTCTAAAATAAGATACATTTTTCCAAGTTCCCAAATAACTTCTGCTCTCTCAAAACCTATAGTACCTGTCTCAAATGTTCCTCATGTTCCTCCTCGGAATGATAATAAATCAATATATCATCTAGGAACACTAAGAAAAAGTAGTCTAGAAAGTTCTTGAATACTCCATTCATGAGGTTCATGAAGACATCTGGGGCATTGGTCAAGCCAAAAGGGACAATCATGAACTCATAATGCCCATATCGTGTGTGGAAAGCTATCTTATGGATGTCTGCATCTGATATGCACAACTAATGATAACTTGACTTGAGATCGATTTTTGAGAACACCCTCACTCCCCACATCTTATAAAATAATTCATCAATCCTAGGGAGTGGATAATGGTTCTTTATTGTGACTTTTTTTTACTTCATGAATTCTACAAAAATCCTGAGAGAACTTTCCTTCTTCTTCACAAATATTATTGGCATGTCCCAAGGCGATATACTAGGGAAAATGAGACCCTTCTCCAACAACTCTTCTAACTGTATTTTGAGCTCATGAAGGTCTAGATTCATCATCCGATAAGTTTCCCTAGAAACTAGCACTGACCCTTACACTAGATCAATGGTGAAATCCCTCTTTGCAGGGTGGCAGCCTTGGAAGCTCACATGGAAACACATCTTCATACTCCCTCAAAACTACATGCTCATTTAAGGGTGAATGCTCTAGAGTTCCCTCTGACTGATCATTGATGGTGATAGCAAACAACTGATAACCTTTACACATGCTCCGCTTGAGTTTCTTAGCTGTGATCATGCCCAAAGAGATATTCCTCTGCATCCATGTAATCACAACTAAACTCCCAAGATCATCCTGACACTCAATGACCATATTCCTATAATCTACCTTTCCTCGATGAGCCTTAAGCCAATCCATAACCAAAAAACCCTGATACAATCCTATAGGTATAACTTGGAGGTCAAGTGTAGTGGAGAAGAATCCCAAATCAAGTACACAACTTTCCACGTATGAGTAAATGGAAAGTTTGGCCCCAATGGAAAACTTAACCTATCAACTATCTGGATGCCTAGCCACCACTAGCCCACACTAGTCCACTACAAAAGTAGATATAAAATAATCTGAATTAAAGAGTACTGAGACATAAATTCCCCTGATAGAACCTGCCACCTCAATAACTATGGTCTTATGCTTCTCTTGGCAGTTATCAACCACTGCATATACACGATGGGCACATTTTATGTTACTTACTTTTTGCTTGGATCTAGGGGCTCTATGTATATCAATGGTAGTGAGTTTGTGTGGGAACATGCACACATAGTGATCAAGGGACTCACAAATAAAACATCCTCATGTACCCCTCTGAGATGGGGTCCCTCCTATACTTTGGTGAGCTGATCCTACTAGCCCAATCCTACCAGTCTGCTACGTGCGAGCTAGTTGTACCTACTGATTAACTTGTCTCCTATCTCTGCCTCCACCAACACCTCCTCTAGCTCCACCTCTCTATATGCTCTGAGTCTATCTAGCCCTATGATGTTTGTGGCACCGATGTTGTGTCTGCTGCTGTGTATGCTATGGATTCCTTGATACTATAGGATGAGGCCATAATCCTCATCTAGGGGGTGGTGTTGTGCCCTATTACCTATGACTCTGAAAGGTCTACATCTTCTCCTGATATTTTACCTTTTTCCTATCTCAGTGTTCCTGAGCCCTGGTCTTGTTCTTCTTGGCTAAGTATACCTTCTCAACAACCTTCTCAAGTGTGGGAGGAGATAGTATCCTAATTAATCCAACTATGTCTGCATTCAATCCTTGAATAAACCTGTTAACCTACAATTTCTCATCTTCTATATAGTCCACATATTTTAAAATATCTAAGAACCTACTCTCATACTACACCACTGTACCAGATCCCTATCGTAAGTTATGAAACTCATCAATCCTCTTTTACAAAAAATTCTATGACATATAAATAGCTCTGAAACACTCCTCAAACAACTCCCAGGTCACTGTATCTCGATTCAAATAGATATTCTACTTTTCATTCCACTACCAAACACCTAATACATCTCGAATGTGGTGTATGAAAAACCTGTCTTGTACATTACTCTCATAAGAGTGCAAGCTAAAGAAGCTATAAAGGATGAGGAATAATGACTCAACCCTAAAGCCATCTGTAGTGTTTGTGTATGTAGGTGGCTGTAGGTGAAGGAGGTCTCTAAATACACTACTTGTATCACGATCTTGACACTATGGTCCAACAGGTGAATTTTCTCATCTATCCCTAAATGGTCCCTCAAGGCTATGTGAACGAATATGAAAGTGTTAGGCCACCCTCTCTAGGTGAACAGAAGGGCTACGTGACCTATTCCATTGAGGGGTGTCATGCTCAGGTGGCTCTGAGTGTGCGTCCTCTCTTATCGGCTCCTCATCTCCTCATTGGACATGCTCCTCTCTCATCTCTTGTGGTGGTGGAAGGTGTTGTTACACAACACCTATTAGCTACTGAAGAGCTTCTTAAATCTATAGTCTGAGCTCAGGGGCCTACAACTGAGGCGTAGGTGATCTACATCCCAACTCCCTAATGGATTAGTGTATCGTGGGTGCTATCTTGTGTACTAAGTAAGAGAGTGGATTATTAAGTTAGATAAGGTTGTGTAAACATTTTAATTGTTTTCATTTAATGTTTGAAAACATTAATAACTAGTTTAATATTTTACCCAGACCGTCCCCGTGTGTGAACCATCGCTTTGATACCAAATGTAATGCCCCACCTAGGGACATAGTAAAATATACCTTAAATCCGTTAAAATTTTTGGGTAAGATTTTTTTTTTGTTTTCTTTCGAATAACTTATTACACTTTTTAGTTAGTTTACCCACATTGAAATATATTTACCCATACTTAATTAAATTCACCCCTATTAAATAAATTTACCCACATTGAAATATATTTACCCATACTTAAATAAATTCACCCACATTGAAATATATTTACCCATACTTAAATAAATTCACCCACATTGAAATATATTTACCCATACTTAATTAAATTCACCCCTATTAAATAAATTTACCCACATTGAAATATATTTACCCATACTTAATTAAATTCACCCCTATTAAATAAATTTACCCACATTGAAATATATTTACCCATACTTAATTAAATTCACCCCTATTAAATAAATTTACCCACATTGAAATATATTTACCCATACTTAATTAAATTCACCCCTATTAAATAAATTTACCCACATTGAAATATATTTACCCATACTTAATTAAATTCACCCCTATTAAATAAATTTACCCACATTGAAATATATTTACCCATACTTAAATAAATTCACCCACATTGAAATATATTTACCCATACTTAATTAAATTCACCCCTATTAAATAAATTTACCCACATTGAAATATATTTACCCATACTTAAATAAATTCACCCACATTGAAATATATTTACCCATACTTAATTAAATTCACCCCTATTAAATAAATTTACCCACATTGAAATATATTTACCCATACTTAATTAAATTCACCCCTATTAAATAAATTTACCCACATTGAAATATATTTACCCATACTTAAATTAAATTCACCCCTATTAAATAAATTTACCCACATTGAAATATATTTACCCATACTTAAATAAATTCACCCACATTGAAATATATTTACCCATACTTAAATAAATTCACCCACATTGAAATATATTTACCCATAATTCACCACTATTAATAATTTACCACCACCCCCTTTTGTTTAATTTACCATTCGCACTTAAATCCCATGACTTAAAAGAAAAGTTTAGGGTTTATTTTGCACCATTGGTTTCTTTCAATTTTAACGCTTAGATCTAAAATCCCTAAAGTTACCCTAAATCATCCTTATGTTTTCATTCTTTTCTCATTTTGTTTCATTTGATTTTCTCTTTGTGCGGGTTTATGGAGAGGCTATGGAGGCCATATGTTTTTTTTTCCTTATTTTTTGTACAGGATTGAGGAAGATGCCAAAGAACACCATTTTAATCTCCATTTCTTCACCTATAGGTTTTTGAAAGGGGAAATTTCTCCTCTTCATTATGTTTATTCTTATTTTGTTTAATCATTTAGGGTTTCAAAAATCTATCCATCTATTTCCCATTTTTATTGTATTTCACTCACCATATTTATCTTTGGTTATGGGTATTCATTCTACCCATTTCTCTTATTTATTTTAATGGAGGTTTTGTGATATATATATTATATCGCATAATTTATATTAAGCTTTTGATTATGATTTAACATTAAATTAGGCAAATGTTTATATATAAAAATTTATATATATACTCATTTAAACATATATAAATACCAATTTGTGCATTCATACATCAAGCATTTTAAAAGGAACTATTTTAAAATATGAATTAATTCATAATAGTTTGTATTCACAGTTACATTTTAACCATATGGTTATTAGAATGGATTCCTAGTGGTAAGGTTTTTCCTTAGAAGAGAATAACAAAATTTCTATAATTTGTATAGAACTAATAATCAATTTAAATCTGGTTTCATTATATCTCTCATCCTACAATAGTTTGCAACACTAACAATTAGTGTAAAAATACTAATATCATTTTCCAACAACAAACTTCTTATTGCAATCAAAATTTCTTTTCAAATACAGTAGTTAAGTTTATTCTTTTCAAATATTAACAAGGAGGAGATGCATTTTCATCTAAAATCTCAGCATTTCATTTTACACTTATATTATAGAATACATGCTAACAAATTATCAAGATTTCTATTCAAGGAGAGATTCCTTCATTAAAAGGAATATCTTTGGCAAAGGAAGAACTACTTCACAAAAGTATGCTTCCATTTCAACAAGAAGACTAAAAGTTGCTCCATCCTTCATTTTAAGCTACAATATTTATTTTTTTTCAAATACGAAGAGAATAACTTCTCATTACAACATGACTCTTTGTCTCATGGAGAGTAGTAAGGGTTGCACACTACATACAACCTTCAAATACATTCAAGAAAGGGAGAACACAACTTTGAAACAACACATGCTTCCATGAGCTATACAAACATCCCAAAATGAGATGCTTACAAAGGAGCTCACATCAATAGTTTTACAAAGAAAATATGCTCATAAAGATGCAATTTTTTTTCTAAAATTGAAAAGAATCATAACAAGAAAAGGTCTCCATGGATACTCCAAACTATCTTCAAGATTTAGACTCCAACTTTGTCCTCCAAATAGACTCCAATACCAAGAGAAAGGCTTGTTTTTCCACCCAACATATATGAATTTTTACATGCCTTTCCAAAGGTTGGAAGACATGCTAGCCTCCCCCAAGCCCATGGGAGAAAGATATAGCTTCCAAAAATGTGCACAAGAATAAGGAAGATATAACCACAAGCATGTCAGATACAAGACTAACCAAGACATGCCAAAATGACAACAAATACCAACAAAAAATAAAGAGGAGAAAATCATATTCATCCTCAACAAGGGGTAAGAGTGGATGAAACCTCCATTTATTCCATAGAGTGGGGTCTAACCATAGGAATCCCACCTAAATCAACACTTAAAAACCATCCTTATCCCTCCAAGGAAATCATCCCTCCTTATCACTCCTCCCATTTTCCTAAAATCATCCTTAGGATGATTTTCAAACTCATTGGGTTTCCTCTCCAAGGATGGGGAAGGGGTTTCAACCATATGAACCAATTTCCCCACCTCAAACCATATGAGCAGATAAAAGATAACCAACATGGATTTCCCATCAGGGAATTAAGTTTAAGAGGGAAAATCCCTCCCGCTTCCCCAAAACCAACTTCCAAATCCATCATACCATATGATGGATGGAGAAAATAACAAGTAACACACCCAAACAACGAATTTTAGGTTTGGCACATTTAGAAACAAATGTTGAGGATGTGGGGCCCACTCAAGTGTGCTTATGTAGCCCAAATCCTCATTACTTAAGAAAACAAAAAAACAATTACATTCCTAATACAAGTGGGGACCATTAAGTACCTCAACCTAGTTCATAAAAATAATAAAAAACCTAACCACAATTAATTTTACATGAAATTCAACATTACAAAGAAGGGTCACTCATAGTGCCCAAGTAATCCAGGAAACCAATAAAGCCTCATACAACTAACATAGTTAGGACTTAGCCCCGTGGACTGCTTGTCCACATTTGCATGGCCACCTTGAAACCCACATTCTCTTGTTCCCTATAACCTTCACGCTCAATGCAAACATTAAATGCATCTTCCCAATACAAGTGTAAATCAACTGCACAGTAAACAATCAAGTATAAATATGTAATATATGCAAACACATCATCAACATGGAGTCATAAATGAGAAACATGAACAATTTAACACAAATTCACCATGTGTAAGCCATTGCGATACATATATAAGACATATATCCATGATATCATTTATTATTATCAATAATCAAATAATCGATATCATCAAGGTCTGCGAACAAACCATGTATCCATCATATACTAATTAGGCCCTAATAACACAGCAACATGTCAGTATCCACAACATCTACTGAAATATCCCAACATAGTAATCAAAGATAAATTGGCGTTACATGCCCAAATCATAATACATCTCCATGAAGATAAAATAATATAACATAATATCCAAATGTGTCATAATCCCTGTCAAATCATAATTATGAGAAAAAATGTCAGCAGACAACTTAGGCTAGAAATGTGGGCACTACACCCATGAGTTTTTCCAGGTGAATTTTGATGGTAAATTTTCATTTATCTGATACATGTTTTTTTAAGATGAGATTTTATATGTAAAGTAATTATCTTTTCAGGAGTGATTTTTTGGGTGCTAGAGACCTAAATGGGGGTTTTTTCTTCTTGGTGTGACTCATGATAAAGATCAATGTTTCAGAGGTTATTTTTCTTGTTGGAAAATTTTAGAGCATTATTCTAAAGTGTGTGAAGATTTTAGAGTCATAGCCGAGATTTCTTATTCCCTTCTAGCTCATCATGTGACTGTTGGAGGAGATACATTGTTTTAGGCCTATTTGAGAATCCTTTTGCAATTTTGAGTTTGTAAGGTCGATGCCTACCTTATGGGTCCTTTGTGTGATTTATATGAGTGTGTGGAATGTATATTTATCATGGTAGTTGATCTTATTAGTCTTGGATGACCTATAATTTTGTAAAATTAAGTGTCAAATATATTAGTGAGTTGTAATGAATCATTCATGTTAATTGAGATAATGAGAATGTGAGTGAGCTAGAGGAGAGTGTGAAGGGTATTGTAATTGTTATCAAAAAACAAATCATGCTTATTTTTTGATAACTTACCCTCTTTTCCTCCTTCCTTGTGCTTCATATATAATTTCATGGATTTTTGGTTCTCAAAATTCTCTAGGTATTGCTTCATCAGATGGAAAATTTCTTCCCCTTTCCAAAAAGGTAAAGAAGTACTCCTAACTCGTATTTTTTGAGTTATGGCTCGGCGGAGTTTGCAGGGAAAATTTTCCCAAAATCGGCCAGTGGGCCTAAGGGAGAATGTTTGCAAGGAAATTTGGTGGATTGGTGGGGATTCAGAGGAAAATTTGGCACTTAGCCCTTTTCAGGGATAAAAACTCAAGTTCATTTGGCAGCCCGCGCGCCTGCGAAGAAAATATTTGTGCCCCCAACCAATCAGGAAACGCCAGGTGGCAGACCTAAGAGGACCGGCGGAGTAATGGGAAAATTTTTAGCACTTAGGCATGTTTTTTGTCAAAATGCTCAACGTCAAATTTTAGCCCACAATCCTAAAGAAGGAATGAAGTGCATTCACGGGGCCAGAGAGAAAATTTTGGCACTTAGCTTTTTTGGCCAAAAAAGATAAAGTCAAAAATCCGCCCATGGATCCGATAAAGGAAAGTGGAAGGAAAGTGGTCAAGGTTCCGTTCCAATCATGGAGTGACAAGTCATCGGCAGAAGTTGCCGCGGTGGAATAAAGTTAGGAATTTCACCCCTTCTTTGTCTAAAAAAATTTAAGGGTGCGAATTCGACTGCATCCCCGCATCAAATCAGAAGGTGACATGTGGTCAAGGAACAACGCACAAGTGGGTCCGTGGAAATTTTTTTAGCACTTAGCAATTTTTGGGAAAAACTCTAAGGTCAAATTTCAGCTCGAATGCCCGCAAGGAAATGAAAAATTTTAAGGCCCACAACCAATCAGAAGATGCCATGTGTTAAGGTGGAGCAGTGGGCAATAGAAGGATTTTTAAGTTTTTGGTTTTTTTGCCAAAATTTCTCAAAGGAAAAAATAAAAACGCAAACCCGCCAGCTAATCAAAAGATGCCATGTGTCCACTCATCGGCGGAGATCGGGACATCAGGAGAATTTTTGAAATTTTTCCAAAAGTTGCAAAAACATAGAAGGAAATAATGGGGCCGCATTTCCACAGCTAATCAGAGCATGCCACGTGTCCACATCAGCGGAAGAGATTTCACTGGCGGAAGTCCTTGGGAAAATTTTCCCTTGCAGGCTAAAAGGTAAAAATGTTGGTTTCGGCCCCCCATCCAATCAAAGCGTGACATGTGTCCTTGGAGCTGCGACCCATGGGAATTTTTTTGAGATTTTTCCAAATTTGCAAAAAAGGGGGAAAATATCAGATTTTGCCCTGCCGACCCAATTTTTGACTTAAATTTGCCTTGTTTCGCCCATAAAATTATAGAGGGCATATCTTTTGATTCCAAGATCATATTTGGGTGAAATTAGAGTTTTTAGATAGATATCGACCCCTCTATACATTGAAGGCATAAAAAAATCTTTTTTTTGGATTTCAATGGAGAACATATGAAAAATGTCTTTCACACCTTCAATGCGTATCAGATTGCTTTGAACAAGTCAATTTTTTCTCGAGCTGCCATGGTTGTCTTCTCTAACATGCCAACGATAGAGAATTAGCTCAATTTGATTGGGGGAAAACACTAGAATGTCTTCTCAATCCTTGAATGCAAGATCAGATTGTTTCGAAGACATCATTTTTATTCCATTTTCCATTTTTGCTTCTCCAGCAAGCAGGTGAAAAAGGAAAAATCAATTTAATGATTTTGTAGGCCGATTTGAAAGAGATTAATAGTGGGTGGTTGAGTCCAAGGATAAGATTTGCTTCTTCCTATGTTTTCTCTCTCTTGGCCTCAGCTATAAATGGAAGAAACTGATTCATTGTAACGGTTGGACGTTTTTGCTCTGTATCTCCCTTTCTCTCTGTTCTGCAGTGAGTTTTTGGAGTTTTAAAACCTTCCATAAATCTGTAAATGCAAAATTTATGCCTTTTGGCAATTGAAATGCTTTGTATAGACTCTTTGGAGCAATAAAATAAGCCTGTGGGTGATTTCCAGCCCCTTTCTTACTTCCATTGCATTTTTTTATCTTTACATTACAAATCTGGTTATTTGTGTATGTGAGTTGTATTATTTTTATGGTTTGTGTTTAATAGCAGAGTGGGTGTTCATCATTCCTCAATGCATCACCTCCATTAGCTTAGATTTCATTATTTTTGCAAATTCTTCTTCACCTTGGTCCCTTGGAAAAAATTAGAGTAGGAATTAGAATAGATCCTCTGCAAAAAATGAATGCATACACCTGAATAGAGGAATAGGAACCAACCTTTAATCTAGAGAGTTTTTTTTCCCATTTTTGCAAGTCCCACACTTGGGGAAAAAATTCAATGTTGTGCAATCACATTGGATTCCCATTATCAAACTAAAAAAATAAGAAACATCCAGTGGTGTAATATGATTCTTTCTCTAAGAGTTTTGGCATGCCCGGTGGGACCTTGGAGGTCTTCATCTTCATTGCAACAAAGTTAATGTGCATTTGTTGCAAGTTTCTTGCTTAAAAGAGCCTTTATTTACACATCTGGCAGACTCCAAAAGGATCAATATCAACTGGTTTTAGCTAGTCCAAGCTTGAATATTCATAAGAATAATCAAAACAAGTTCAAGGACTAGAGAAGAAGGATTGTTTGTCTATCTCCACTTGTCCCCAGAAAGAAGAGAGAGGGGAAGAAGGATTAAAAGATCTCCATCTCAACCAAACAAAACTCTATCAACTCCTCTGCCATGGTAGACCTTTCATCCAATCAACAAGTGTTCTCAGACCAATCAAAATGGCACAGCCAAATTCTTATGTTAACTTTGCTGGTAGCAGCCCACTTGCTCTCACTACACAAAATCAACTATCAGTTGTAGCATTAAAGAGCATCCCATTCTTTCACTGGAGAGAAACCATACTACTCCTCGTGACCACGTCTAGGACATTGAAAATGTCTATACAATTCATGAGATTGCTGAAATGGATATTGCTTATTCAAGTTGTCTGGCATCCTCCTTTAAAGTAAAAGCCTTGTAATGGTTCAGAAGTTTGAGAGCAGGCTCTATCACAAGTTGAGACAATCTATGCACAGCCCTCTGTGAACCAATTTGGAGAACAGGGGGATAACTTGTCCCTATTGGAGCAGATAACAACTATCAAAAGGGCTCCTAATGAGTAACAAACTGACTTTAAATTCAGATTTCAAAAGAAATTGGGATAGGGCCCCTTTGGCCATGAGACCAACAGTAGAATGTGCCTTGCCTTTACTTTCTCAAATCTTTAAATTCTGATAATGTAATGTTTATTCAATCCATGGAGGTTTAACATTACTTGTAGCCTATAGTATCTCCATTAGGGATGATAATTGTTTAATACAGGCTGGTAAACTTATACCTAGACCATGCATACCTCTATATCTAGAATTAGGATGCCCAAGTACTATCCAAGCACCTACTTTAGCTCACATTCCCACTCTAAAGAAATAAGAGCTTAAAATGAAACCTCTAATTCATCTTCTATTGCCTAAAATGAGCTGTAAGAGGTCATGAAGCAATTAAAAAAATTTGCGTAATTGAGTTGGTTACACTTAAGAGGAAGCAAGCCCAAATTTTTAGGCCTTCTTATCACCCTCAAGCTCAACCCAATACACCATCATTTCAGCCAAATAGGCCACCCTTACAAAATACAAATAAGAAATCAAGTTTGGCCTCCTGCCAATAGACCTTTCCAGCCCTATAATCCTAACGTTGCATCTACATCAAGAGCCTTGGTACCCAGCACAAAAAAATATGGCTCAAGAATATGATTGGTGTTTCCTATGAAATGAACCTCACAACCAAATAAATGTGCCTAAATGGTGCTTTTATACCTAGCCCTAAAGATGAAAACAACTGGAGTAGAGAGTGAAGAAAGTCAAGAAACAATATCAGAAACAAGAAACATCTCAACAAGGGGCAGCTCCAAGTGAGACCACAGTTGTGAATTGGTAGGTCTGAAGATTTCTGTGGGATGAATGAAATACCTCCTCAAAATGTAGTACAGATAATACAAGGTCCAAGAAGAGGAACATTTGATAGGTAAAAATCACCAATCTCAAATGATTCACAACCTTCCATCACTCCACAAGGTGTTGACAAGCAAATTTCAGCTCCAAATGTGCAAGGGCAGCCCAAGTTAGCTTTTAGACCAGTGCAAATACAAACTATTATATCTCATGTGCAAGAAAATATTTATGCAAGCCAAAGGGAAGCAAAGATATGGTTCATCCCCATTTAATATCATTGAACAAATGAAGAAGACCAATTGTGAACATATCTATGTGGGAATCACTTTCCATCCCAGGACAAAGGGATCTCTTGCAAGCACTGCCATGAAGAATTGGTCAACCTCAAATCAGCCACCTCATGTGCAAGAGAAGGTAATCACCAATGCAACTCAACCTGAAGGAAACCATGGAGGGAAGCAAGGTAAGAATTTGAAGCCCCCACCCTTCTATGTGTCATTTATTGTTGGGAAACATTTGGTGCACAATTGCATGATAGATTCAGGGGCAAGTAATTCAATGATGCCAAAGTAGATAGCTGATCAATTGGGCATAAAATATGAGCCAGTCCTCAAAGGAGTAGTGCAATTAGATGGGACAATAGTATCAACTGTTGGAATCATCAAGGAACTAAGCCTTACCTTGCATGCATGCCCAAATGTAACAGGTTTTACAAGATGTGTCTGTGATTGATCTTCCACCACTCTTTGCCATATGTTTGTCAAGGGATTTCACAGCTAGAATTGGAGGCTACCTATCTGCTGATTGGTCACATATGCTCTTTAGAACAAGATATGGAGCCAAAGCAACAATCAGATCTGAGCCTATTGCCAATTTCCATATTGAACCTCACACTCCAAGCCCAATCAACGTAAATTGTTCAGCTTTTGACCAAGAAGACTATCCAAGCACACATGAAGCTGACACCAACGTTGGAGGCATTCCAAATTTGATTCTTGATGAGTGGGAAAACAAGGTACATGATTTTGATCCCTAGAAGGAGATAGAATAATCTGAGCTAGGTGTTTATTGATCTTACATGAAGAGAATCATCCTCTTCCTAGCATCACCAAGTCAGAACAAAAATGATGATAATGAGGTATGGAAACTTTTCTTTGATGGATCAAGAAGTAGGCAAGGTGCTAGGAGGAGGAGCCATGCTTGGTTTCACCTCAAGACATTAAGTATTATTCAACTTTTAGATTCCAGTTTGCATGCTCTAACAACACTGCTGAATATGAGGCTTTGATTCCATGGACTTCATTGGTCAAGGAAGAGAGGCATTAGAAATCTGCAGGTCTTTGGTGATAGTGAGTTGATAGTAAATCAAGTTAAAGGGCAGCATGCTACAAATAATGATCTTCTCAAGAGTTATAAGAACAGATTTTGGGACCTCATTGAGGATTTTGAGGCCTTTGGCATCAACTCCATCCCTAGGAAGAAGAATGAAGCTGTTGATAGGCTTGCAGCAGTTGGAGCAACATTTGATGTGGTGGACAACATTAAAAGAGACAAAACACAGCCACATATCCACATGATTGTGAGGCCATCAGTGCCATACAATAATACAAGTTGGCAAGTGTTTGAAAGTGACCAACAAATCATCAATTTCTTGCAAGAAGAGGCTGAGTTCTCAGCCAAGAATCAGGAAAAGTTAGAACAGTAGTATGGTGATCAAGTGGTGCAACTGAAAACAAAAAAACTACCAAAGGGACTTGTGACTTTAGAGTCTATTTTCAATCCTAATGATCATCTTAGAAAGGAGAAAGCTAACATCCAAGTCAAAGGAGAATATTCAAAGCCTATCCCCGTGGGAGAGAACAAAACACTTCAAATTGGCAAAGTGGCAACCGAGCAAGAAAGGTATGAGTTCACTCAACTTTTCCAAGAGTTCCCAGATGTATTTTCTTGGAGCTATGAAGACTTGAGATGTTTCAATCCCAAGCTAGCACAACATACAATTGAACTAGATCCAGATGCTAAGCCCATTAGGAAAAAGCAAAGGCCAGTCAACCCACACATTGAACCTCTAATGAGGAAGGAATTGAACAAGTTAATAGAGGCAAGTATCATATTCCCCATCAAGCATTCAAGTTGGGTTGCCAACTTGGTTCCAGTTAGAAAGAAGAGTGGAGAAATCAGGCTGTGTGTAGACTTTAGAGATTTGAACAGAGCATCCCTCAAAGACCACTACCCACTTCCATCTATGGAGTAGATTTTGCAAGTTGTTGTTGGCTCTGAGAGGTTCTCATTGTTGGATGGTTATTCAAGGTACAATCAGATCATGTTGAAGGAAGATGATCAGTTCAAAACAGCCTTCACCACCAAATGGGGAACCTATGCATACAAGAAAATGCCAATTTGGATTGTCTAACACTGGAGGACACTTTCCAAAGGGAAATGGATATGGCATTCAAGGGATTGATCAATAAAATAGTTCTGATTTACCTTGATGATATCACTGTGTTTTCTAAAAATTCAGCAGACCATCTATTTCATTTGAGACAAGTCTTTCAGAGGTGTAGAAGATTTGGGATATCCCTAAATCCCAAAAAATGTATATTCATGGCCCATGAAGGCAAACTTCTAGGCCACATTGTTTCCAAGGAAGGGTTGGCAATTGACCTAGAGAGAGTTGAAGCAATTAGAGCATTTCCATTGCCAAGCCATAAGAAATATCTTCAAAGCTTCTTAGGAAGAATAAATTTTGTTCAGAAGGTTTGTTCCAGACTTTGTTGCTCTTGTCAAGCCAATAACGTTGATGTTGAAGAAGAGTGTGGCATTCAAGTGGACAACTGAAGGCAAGGCAAGTTTTGAGGTGATCAAAGAAGCTATTTCACGAGCTCTAACTCTCATAAACCTAGATTTATCCAAATACTTTGTGCTTTATGCCTTTGTCTAGAAGTGACACGATCTCTACAATTTTGGTGCAGCAAAACAAAGAAAAAATAGAGCAACCAGTTGCCTTCTTCGCCAAAGCCTGGAAGATTATGAAATGAGGTATTCCTTCATTGAAAAGAACGTTCTTGTAGTGATTAGAAGCTTGAATAAGTTTAAGCATCTAGTTTCAAACAATAAGATCCATTTGCTGGTATCCCATGCGGGAATTAAAGACTTCCTTCTTAACAAGGATTTGAATGAAAAATGTGCTGGGTGGATCACTCATGTCATGGAGTATGACATTGAGATCAAGGTCACCAAGCTGGTCCGTGGAAGAGGATTGTTGTGAGAAATTAGCATTTGAGCCAACCCAATTGAAGCAAGCAAAGGAAACGGATGTTGTTTTGGTGCTGCAACACAGCCAAGAAGAAGCCATTTTAATTCTGCAGAATGAGTCAAGAAGAAAATATTGATATACCCACTCCTTTCTGGACTCAGAGCATAATACATTTCCTGTAGACCGGCCTTTTCCCTCCAGAAATGAGTAAGGTAAAGAGGAGGTATTTTAGATTGCAGGCCATTCCTTTTGTGCTTGTTAATGGCATTCCGTTTAGAAAAGATATCAATGGCGTGTTGCTGAGATGCATTGGTACAAATTCAGATTGAGAAAGTGTTACAAGAATTCCATGATGGAGCAGCTGGAGTTCATTTTACCCCACATGTATAACAGCTCTCAAGATCATGAGGGTAGGTTATTATTGGCCCAAAGTATTTAGTGACTGCTATGCATGGATAAAGAAGTGCAAAAAATGTGCATTCTTCACTGGTAAAGAGAGGTTAGCATCCCTTCCATTGAATCCCATTTCAAGGTTTCCCAACCATTTATGTAATGGGGATTGGACTTCATTGGAGTCATCAATCCAAACTCAAGCCAAGGGCACAAATGGATTCTAACAACAACAAGATTACTTCACTAAGTGGACTGAGGCAGTAGCACTCAAAGAAGCCAATGAATCTAAGCATTCTAGATTTCTATGAAGGGTTAATAACCATGTTTGGTATACCATCCACCATCATATCAGAACAATGCATTGGCATTCATAGGTTCTAAAATCATTGAATGGGGTTGTTAATAATGGAATATATTTGAGCACTTCATCAAACTATTACCCTTAAGGTAATGGCCAAGATGAAGTCCACAAACAAGAATTTACTAAGGATTATTAGAAGGACTCTTGATGAAAATCAGAGAACTTGGCATACTAAGCTCAAATCAGTTCTATGGGCTGATAGGATAACTCCTAAGAGATCCACAGGTAACTCTCCATTCAGACTTGTTTATGGGAAAGAGGCAGTCTTGCCTATATCACTTGAGTTGCCAACATTGGAACTCATGAAGAAAATTGGAATTATTGGAGTTTGAACCAATGGAAGTTAGATATGTCTGAGTTGATGGAGTTGGAAGAAGTAAGAGAGCATGTAGCTCAAACAATGGAAAATGACCAAGCATTGATCAAGAAAATGCTTTGATAAGAAATATAAGGCTAGAACTTTCCAAGTTGGGGATTTAGTGCTGAAATGGGATGCAGACCAAGCAAATCCAGGAAGACATTCAAAATTTGATTCCATTTAGAGTGGCCCCTACATGGTCACAAACTGCAAAAGTTAGCAATTCCTTCCAATTGTCTACATTGGAAGGTGAAGAACTTCAGATTCCAGTGAATGGGATCTACCTCAAACATTGCTCCTGAAAAGGAGAGGTTTCACCTTGTACATACTAGTTTAGATTTTTAATTTCCTAAGTGCTTGTGCACATTGTTTTGTTCGTAGTTTAGGTTGTTTTCTTCCTAAGTGCTTTTCACATCTCTGCATGTTCTATTTGGAACATGTATGATTTCTAATTTTGTACATAGTGTTTTGTGGAGCTGTGTTGCCTCTTGTAGTGCTTTGCCCTTGGCATTTGGTCAGAATCAGTGTCATTTTCAGTGGGTTTCCAAGTGGCTAAGGGGAATTTTTTCAAGTTTAGATCAGTTACAGGCTATAATCATGACTCCATGCCCAATGGATACTTCAAGGTAGCTGATCACTTCATCTAGCAGGCAAATGACCTCTCTAAGTCCTGCCAAATTGTTATAAAAAATAAGCCCATGCTTATTTTTTGATAACTTACCTTCTTTTCCTCCTTCCTTTTGCTTCATCTCGAATTTCATGGATTTATGGACACTCAAAATTTTCCAGGTATTGCTTCATCAGATGGGAAATTTCTTCCCCTTTCCATAAAGGTAAAGAAGTCCTCCTAACTCCTTGTATTTTTTGAGTTATGGCTCGGTTGGAGTTTGCAGGGAAAATTTTCCCAAAATGGGCCGATGGGCCTGAGGGAGAATTTTTGCCAAGGAAATTTGGTGGATTAGGTGGGGATGTGGAGGAAAATTCAGGCACTTAGGCCCATTTTTTCAGGGTTTAAAAAATCAAGTTCATTTGGTCGGCCCATGAGGCCTGCGAAGAAAAACTTTGTGCCCCAAGCCAATCAGGAAGTGCCACGTGGCAGGCCTAAGCATGGACCGGCGGAGTAATGGGAAACTTTTAGCACTTAGGCATTTTTTTTGATCAAAATTATCAAATTCAAATTTTAGCCCACAAGCCCAAAGAAGGAATGACAGCACACTCATGGGGCTAGGGAGAAAATTTTGGCACTTAGATTTTTTGGGAAAAAAAGATAAAGTCAAAAATCGGCTCGTGGATCCGACAAAGGAAAGTAGAAGGAAAGTGGTCAAGGTTCCATTCCAATCATAGAGTGACATGTCATCAGTGGAAGTTGGCATAGTGGAAGAAAGTTAGGAATTTCACCCTCTTCTTTGTCCAAAAAAATTTAAGGCTGTGAATTCCGAGCCACATCCCTCGCATCGAATCAGAAGACAACACATGCTTGAGGAGCAACGCACAAGCACGCTCGTGGAGAGGTTTTTTGGCACTTAGCCATTTTTTGGAAAAAAACTCTAAGGTCAATTTTCAGCCTGAATGCCCGCAAGGAAATGGAATTTTTTAAGGCCTGACAGCCAATTAGAAGATGCCATGTGTCAAGGTGGAAGCAGCGGGCGACGGAAGGATTTTTAAGTTTTTGACTTTTTTGCAAAAATTTCTCAAAGAAAAAAACATAAATGCAAACCTGCTGACTAATCAAAAGATGCCACATGTCTACTCATCGGTGGGGGTTGGGAGAAAGTTAATTTTTTTTCCCTTTTGACCAAAAGGTTTAAAGCAAGAAATGGGCCCTCGATCCCATTAGTGAATAGGAAGGTGCCACATGTCCACTCATCGGCGAGGATCGGGGCATAGAAAGAAGTTTAGAATTTTTACCAAAGTTGAAAAAAGAAAAAAAACAAGAATGGGTCCACATTTCTGTATCCAATTAAGAGTGTACCACGTGTCCACATCAGCGGCGGGGATTTCACAAGCGGAAGGCCTTCGGAAAATTTTCCCTTAACGAGCTAAAAGGAGAAAAATGTTGGTTTCAGCCCCCCAGACCAATCAAACGCATGACATGTGTCCTTGGAGTTGGCGGGGCTGCAGGGAAATTGTTGGATATTTTTCCAAATTTGCAAAAAAGGGGGGAAATATTTCACATTTTGGACCTCCGACCCCGATTTTTGACGTAAATTTGCCCTGTTTTGTCCTAGAAAATTATAGAGGGCATATCTTTCTGATTCTAAGATCAAATTTGGGAGAAATCATTCAATTTTTTGGAAATATCTTGATCCCCTCTATGCATTGAAGGCATAAAAACATAATTTTTTGTGAATTTCAATGGAGAAAATGTGAAAAACATTCCGTCACTGCCTTCAATGCATATTAGATTGCTTTGAACAAGTAATTTTTTGCTCGAGCTGCCATGTTTTTCTTCTCGAGTCATTGCCAATGATGGAGAATCAGCTCGATTTGATGGGGGAAAACCCTAGAATGTCTTCTTACGCATTTAATGCAAGATTAGATTGCTTTGAAGACATCATTTTTATTCCATTTTCTGTTTTTGCTTCTCCAGTACGCAAGTGGAAAAGGAAAAAATCAATTTAATGATTTTACAGGCCAATTTGAAAGAGATTAATGGCTAGGTGGTTGAGTCCAAGGATCATATTTGCTTCTTCCTTATCTTTTCTCTTTCTTGGCCTTGGCTATAAATGGAAAGAAATTGATTCATTGTAATGGTTGGACATGTTTTTGCTCTGTATCTCCATTTCTCTCTATGTTTCTGTAACGAGTTTGATGGAGTTTTTCAAACCTTTCCATAAATAATGTAACATGCAAAATTTATGCCTTTTGGCCATTGTAATGCTTTGTATCAGACTATCTGGGAGCATTAAAATAATCCTGTGGGTGATTTATCAACCCATTTCTTCTACTTCCATTACATCTTTTTTTATCTTTACATTACAAATTTAGTTATTTTATACATGTGAGTTGCATTATTTTTATGATATGTATTTAACAGTAGAGTGGGTGTTCATCATTCCTCGGTGCATCACCTCCATTAGCTTAGATTTCAATATATTTTGCAAATTCTTCTTCACCTCTGGTCCCTTGGAAAAAATTTAGAGTAGGACTTAGAATAGATCCTCTGCAAAAAATGAATGCATACACCTGAATAGAGGAATAGGAACCAACCTTTAATCTGGAGAGTTTTTACCATTTTTGCAAGTCCCACACTTGGGGAAAAAATTCAATGTTGATGCAATCACATTGGATGTCCATTATCAAACTAGAAATCTGAGAAACATCCAGGGGTGTTTTGATTTTGCACTAATAGTAATTTCTAAAGGGAAGGTTACAAAAGAGGAGGAGAATATTATAAATTAAGACAAGAATGAAAAAAAAGTCATTAGACCTAATTCATAGTTCAAGGTGCAAGTTTTAGTGAATAAGAAGAGTGAGTTGTTTAAGATAGTTTTGAGTGAAAAAATATTATAAATTGATCACAATCAAATGTTAAAGCAACAAGTACTTAGGTGATCTTCATAGTTAGGTGGCTGAGTTTGTGCTTGGTAATTCTAGGGTGTTATAACCTCCATATAGGGTTGGTTCTCCTTGTGGGGTTAGTGTCTCACTAAAGAAATCTTGTCTGATGTGTAATATTCACATAATTATTTTATATTAAGTAATATATAAATAATTTTTAATAGGTTTTTTTCCCCTTCAGGGTTTGCCACATTATATATGGTGTTCATGTGTTCTTTGTTGTTTCATGTACTTATGGATGGATGTTAAACACTTAATAAGTTCTCATTGATGGTGCATGTTAAATGGTGTATATAAGTGATGGTAAATGAATTAAAAGTCTTTTATATTAATGATTCACCCCCCCCCCCTCTCATTCACTATGCTTATAACAATTGGTATCATATAGATGTACTTTTAAAGCAAGTTTAACTATTTAAAGGATTTTTTATTAATTACTAAAATGGCGAGTCAACAGATTAACACTTCTACTAGTTAATATCCTATTTTCGATAGGTCAAACTATTTATTTTGGAATATCAAGATGAGGGCTGCCATCATGTCCTTAGGATGTGACATTTGGTTGTCAGTGATATATTCATCTATTTTTCCTCAGGCTCCTCAAACTAGTACTACAGATAATAAGGATAAAAATGACAAATCAAAAACAATGAATGTTATTTTAAGTGGATTGGAAAATTCAGAAATTATCAAGGTTTTACATTATACATCTATTAGGTCAATGTGGGAGAAGGTTAAGGTGATCTATTAAGGATAATATATGGTAAGGATGACAAAGATCTAGATATTCATAAATAAATTTTAAATTCTAAAGATAAAGGAACAAGAATCTATTCTTATTTATCTACTTAGAGTTGATCAAATATTCAACATCATCAGAGGTTTAGGTGAGGAGGTGAAATAAGTAGTAGTGGTAAAAAAGGTGTTCAGATCTCTCTCTCCCAAGTTTGATCGAAAAAATTTTACCATTGAGGAAGCCAAGGATTTTAGTGTCATGTTGATGGATGAACTCCATGGAATTTTTAAAGCATATGAAATGAGGACCATCAAATCAAAACCTATCAAGAAGGATGTTACTTTCAAGGCTGTGAAGAAGTCAAAGGAGGAGAAGAATACTAATGATGACTACGATATGATCTTTATGATGATGAATAGATCAAAATGTGTGATAGAAGGTTGAAACTTGGTTTAGTTAAGTACAAGGGTAAATTTCCATTTAAATGTTTTAACTCTGATAAAATTGGACATTTTACCAATAGGCATCATCAAATATATAGGGTTGAGAATGATGAAAAATATGAGGAATATCATGATGAATGCAAACAAATCCAATAGGTTTAGTAAGAGAAATGATAATCTTTCTAAGAACAATAAAAATTTCTATACTAAAGAAGATTGTAGTTCTTCTAATTGTTGTGATAGTAGCTCTTCTAAAAATGAGGATGAAGCTGTAAAATTTGATAGTCTTTTAATGGAAAATGAAGCCAGTTGTGTCAAATAGAAATATTCCATGTTTTATGATGGTGGCTGGGATTCAAATGAAGAAGAGGAAGAGGTTGAATTCATGGTAGAGTTTGAAAATGCCCTATAAAAACTTAATTTTTAAAAATAAGAATTAGAAAATGTAGTCAGTAAATAATTATTATGAAGAAAATATTAATATTCTAGAAAAGAGATTAAGCAAGGACCTTAAGGAGTTTGAAGAAATAAATAAAAAACTTAAAGATCAACTTTAAATGAGTAAAACAAATATTGAAGAAAAAGAAAAGGAAAGTAACATACTATGCAAAAAAATTGAAACTTAGATTAGGGTGCTCATAACCATTCTCAAGGCTGAAGAGGATGAATGTATCAAGTTCACTATGGCTATGGAATCCTTACAGTTAGCTAGACCTAGTTTCAAGTAAATTAAATATGTACCAAAGAATTGAAATGAGCACAAGTAATCTTGATGATCTGTTGACCAGTCAAAAAATATTACTAATTATAACTATCACGAGAAGGGTCATATTGCTAGATATTGTCTTTATGAGCTTCTAAGTAAGAGTTGGATAAATGAAGGTAAAATTCAAATTATGTTTTTTAGTTGTAACTAGTTTATTTATATTGATCGACACTATTACCAAGAGACAACTAGACAAACTTGAAGAGATATAGCACCTAGAGGTAAGATCCTTATTTTATTCTTTAATCATAACAATTTTGGGCATATTGTAGTATGTTTCAAATGGAGGAAGAATGGCTCTTATAACAAGGCATATGTGGATTGTAACCATGTTGAGAAAGTGAAGGAAGAATCTAAATAAATAAAGGAACCTAAAACAACCTGTTTTATTAATGATGAGACCACCAATCATAAGGGCATGTTTTCTATTGAAGAACCTCAAGAAATTATTTGATTAGAACAAGAGGACTATAAAATTGATGATGGAGAAACAAAGACTCAATAACCAAGAAAGTGGATGCTTAAGTTTGATGACCTACCCCATTAGGACATGGATGTTTGGCACTATTAGATGTATTAACATGAATGGAATTTCTTCACTAGGATTCTTGAATAAATTCATTATCTTTAGCGGAATTGGAGGAATGTTGTAATCTTTCACATTTATATAAAATTTTATAGAAGTTCTTAAATGCATTAGTTGGTGTAATAAATTCCATTGGTATTGTTTGGAGGTAAAAATACCTCTTGACTAGATTCTTAAGGTGTATTGGTAGTGTTCTTGGATCATTATTTGGTCATGGTTTGGTAGTGTGACTCATGAGTAAAAGAGGTGAATGCATTGTATTGATCAGTTGTTGTAACTTTGAATTTATGTTGCTCCTTGTATGGCTCAAGAAGATAGTTGAAGGACTGTAGGAACTCTGTGTTTATTATTCAGATATGAAGAAGATGGTATAATTGTCAACTACATAAGGGATTTAATAGGCCTTAAAGACATATTAAAAACAAGGGTAGTTTGAAGAAGTGCAATTTTACATCTGAGGAATCATGAAAAATTGATTAAAGATGTGTATAAAATTGATAAACAGTTGTAGGAGGCAAAGCATCAAGTGACATGCTTGAAATACATGAAGACAAGTGAAGTAAAATGTATCTTATTATGTATGTGACTTTATCAGAGAATGAAACAGTTCAAGGGACTTAAGGGTCTATGCCATGTGTTTTGGAGATTAAAAGAGTGTTACAGACCTTATCTAGGTCTGTACAAGCCATTTTCAATTTGGCATGATTGGAGAAAGCGTTCCATGAACTCATCCATTTTTTTTTTCGTTATGAAGTTTTGTTGGGATCTAACATATCCTGTAACACTGAAGAAAGTATGCCAAAGCTTATTTGTTTTATTTCTAAGAATATTTGAAGGATTTACCAATCTATAAAAATGTGAAATTTCTTAGATTAGTATTGTATATCCTCATTATGGTCTGTAAAAAGTCATAGATTCTGATTTGATGCAAAAAATAAGGTACAATATTATGTTGTATAATGTGTTTTTTAGTTATAAGTGGATTTATCATTTCAAGGGGAGATAATTTCAGTCATATATAATTGTGTTTGTCTAAGATGAATATCACAAAGAGCATGATATTACAAGTTAAGGTCCAAAATGTTGTCTACAAGAGGTGTAAAGATTAAAATTGGTATGAATGTGTTCAGGAGGAGTTGTGTGCATGAGTTAAAGACATAGTCATGGTTCATAAGCATCATTTGAATTCAATATGGAGACTACAATCCAAGGTGGAGTAGGTAAGTTTGTTTTTGTATTTTTTTATTTGTTTTTCGTCATGATTGTTCATGATTAACTAAAATTGACTAAACTATGTAGTTATATGGTAGTTAATCTAATCTAAGAGGACATAAAACACAATAAATGAATATAATAAAACACTATGTAAGGTAACTAAAATAATTAGGAAAATAGAGATAAAACCCTAAGTATGTAAGAGGGAATATGAAAGAACTTGACTGATATTTTTTGACTATTACAGAGTGTAGAAGAGGTGACTAGAGGAAATAGGAGCAGGAACGAATGTGTCAGGGTCCTTTGGAGGATAAATATGGGTTATATAGCTGGACTGGAGCAACCTGGGAGAGGAATGGGGCACCCAGGGCAGCTCTGGTCTGGGAAAAAGGTTCAAAATTGGTATTCATAGGGTTGGAAGATGATTTGGAACCTTCACTTATTCTTGCATTAATTTCTCTATACTTAGCCAAATGTTCTGAATATTCCAAGAGAAATAATAACTTGAAAATGACCCAAAAAGAAGTATCAAAACCCTAAAAAAGGTAAATGAAAATGAATGGATAAGACTGACCTGAGCTTCCACAATAGTTGGCTTACTAAAATAAGTGTTCCACTACATTTCAAACACAAATACAATTCTAGTGAGTGTGTGCATGTCTTTCCTTAGGTGCTCTTGTTCCTGTCACACTTTGTGAAATAGTGAGTAATAGAAAAATGTAGATAATGTAATATAATGTGTCCATGAAATAGAATAGAATGCCTCCCCCTATGAAGTGTGATGTAGATTCTCTAGCTTATGCCTTGATGATGGAGCTATGTGGATACAAATGCAATAGATGGATGTAACTCTAGATGGATTGATAGTAGTAAATGATGTTAGCTCCCTCATTATGGTCTCATAAATTTATATTTATAGGGTTCTCTTGCATTTATTTCATAATTAACCCCAAAAATGCCAACCAAAAGAAAGATAAAGATTAGCAATGGCTAGAAGAGGGCCAAAAATTGGAGGTAAAGTACTAAAAGGATCAGGGAACCCATGGGTGCCCCAGTAATAAATTCGGGCACCCTAGCTAAGGATTAAATAACACGAGATGTCATAAAATAGCTTGGCATATGGGTGCAATAGGTCATAAATTACAAAATAAAATAAGCAAGATGGCCAAAAGGATGGGTGATAATTAGTAATTTATTTACTCAAGAACCTTCTAAATAGTGGTATGAGACTGAGATAAATAAATGTATAAAGTGCATGATTTTGTGACCACTTTTTTCCCCCACTTTATCTTGGTGAGAAGAAAGCTTGGTAACATAAAGTAGATAGAGATGCATACCTGATGTCCATGAATAGTGTCATATAAAACGCACTGAAGGACTAGACAAAAGTGTGGAATGACAAAAATATGGAGGAGTATAACAACTATAAATGAAAAATGCGAAAACAAAAAGTGGTGAGAGTGAACCTAGGGTGGAACACATATGTTTAGCTTCTGTAGTGTGTTGTGTACCTGTTTTGTTAGTAAAGCATGTGCTATCACATAGTGTTATTGTTGACGTTGTTTTTGTTTTCCCCAAATTTGGCTTCTTGAATCTCATATAGTAAGACCTGCAAGGAGAAAACGATCAAGTATTCAAATATATATGTATGTAAGTGTAAAAACGCTATGTAAAATACACATGTATATGAAAGTGTTTAAAATATGCAAATGTAAAATATGTGAAAAGAAAAGTGTAAATGGAACATGTGCACCTGATCCATGGCGAGAGAAAGAGTGTATAAGGATATCCTGTACTGTGAGTTTTTTGGGTAATCTCATGTCACCCCGGCTGAAGAAGTGTAGGGATGAAATGTTATGTTTCCTCTAATCTCTAACTACTTTTGTTGAAATCTGTGTGAAGAAAGTTTTGTACTCTCCTAGTTTTTTGGGTGATCTGACACCACTAGCCAAAGTAGTGTAGAAAGTCACAACCACTGTAACCTACAAGCATGTAACTGCTTCCCAAAAATGATAAGGACACCATGTCCTATAAAAGACACTATGTATGGGGTTCGTACACTGGTCTGAACTCACTCATTGTGTATAACTGAATCGGTGTAAATACATTGTGTTGGTATGTAAAACCCCCAAATGATGCCCCCTCTTTGAGGTTGCATGCAAAATTTCTAAAAGGAGACATGCAGCCCCAAATAAGGACCCATTACATGTACTCTGTAACCTTGGAAAGTTCTTGGTAGAAATCAATGCATGCATAAACAAGAAAGCTAGCCAAAGGCAAGTGTAAATAAACAATGCATGTATATATAAAACATGTGTAACCTATGCAGAAAAATGTAGGAAATGTAAACATGCAAGAAAGCAAGTAAGTCATAAAAAGTAGGCCACAAATATGGGACATCATTCATGATGTCACAAGAGACACAAGGCCATCATGGATACAAACAAAATAAAAGTGTGCACACAAAGCATAGGGAAAAGCCTGCATAAAAAAAAGCAAAAAATGGCAGACAAGTACAAAAAAACAAAGAAGAAGTCATGGAAACATGTAATCTTACAAATTAAGTGTTGTATATGGGACACCCACTAGCATGTTAGATGAATAAAAAATATGTCAAGAGTATGTAATGATCAAGTAAAATAATATGCTAATACAAAATGAAATAATAGCACATGGAAGAGATGAATGTGGATGCCCCAAGAGACCAGTGTCGGAAGGCTGGAAGGTGAGCATCCGTGTTGTGTGTAAGAGTCTTGTATCTACAATCACATTAAACTAATACATGAATGTGCATGTGTGGATGATATAGATAATGACATCTATGACATCAATCTAACATGCATAGTAAATTGATCATGTAAAACACTAGTAAACAAGAGTAAATGCCCCAAGACAATATAATATGCTTTGGATGGATGGAAAGGAATGCAAGATGGAATTATATGAGTTACATCCCCCCAGAGTGCATGAAAGTGTATGCAATGAGGTTCATTTTTTTCCCCCACAAGAGTCAATAATAAGTTGTAAGCAAGAGTGCGTCATCACTAAATGGTCGAGTAGTGTGTGTTGTGTCTAACACGCTATGATGAGTGTGTATATAGTGGTGATGTGATGTGAAATAGAAATGATGCGGGTGTGAACCCTATAGATGAAGTGTATATCATGAATAAATAAATAGGTGAGTGATGATTTAGCCAAAGCGTATAACACTATAAGATGAATAGATGAGTGATGATTTATCCCTAAGCGTATATCACTATAAGATGAATAGTAGAGAGTGGTGATTTAACCTAAGGTGTATACAACTATAAGATAGGATGAAGGTGGTGATATTACGTAATGTGTATACCACTACAAAATTAAAATATGAAGTGACGATTTATCCTACAATGTATGTCACTACAAGATGAAAGGAGGGAGTGGTGATGTAACCTAATGTGTATACCACTACAAAATGATAGAAGTAGTGATGATTTATCCTAAAGTGTATGTCACTAAGTTGGAAATGTGGCATGATGAAAGGCGGCATAGTAAATGTGTTGTGATTATAAGGTCCATTTGATTGGTAAACCCTTGGAAGTCGAGTATGGACCAATGAACTAAAGTGCGTCATAGGGTGGTTAGTGCAGTGTGTAGAACAACATAGTATAAATATTTTAATGGTATAAGTATAATGTGTAAATGCACAGTGTGAATATTGTGATGATAAAATTGTATAATGCACAACATAACATGTGTAGGTAGACTTAGTAATGGAGAATATAGGGATGAAAATGTAAAGCTAGACTCATAGGTGATGTAGACTAGCATATTATGTAGAATATATGTGATGGATAAATGTGTAGTGTATGATGTAAGTATGTATGGGGTATGCATAGGTAGTGTAATGATGTATGTAGTGTGTAAGAGGAATAATGTATGATCCTAAAAGTATACATGATATAAGTAGTAGAAAACTAGTAGAAATTTATGATGTATGGATGCGTGAATGATAAAAGGTTGTGGAATGTATTGTGGTGTACATGCAATGTGTGATGAAATGCAATGTGTAATGCCTATAGTTCAGTGTGTTGGGTTCAGTGTAATAGTAATCCCTTAATATTCAAGTGTGAACTGAAGCACAAAAGTGTGTCATTGGGTGAAGATGATATTAGTATGTATTATTAGAATGAAGATGTGAAGGATGTGATGTAATACTATGTTATACATGGGGGAGAGTAAATAATGTGCCTCCACACGACGTAGATGGAATTAGTGGTCAAGTAAGATCATCTAAAGGATCATCATTGGCATTATCGTCGTCATATTGAACAATGTGGGATACCAAAGAAACTATAATTTCTAGTTGGTTTTCCAAATAACCTTGGATACACAAGTTATACATTGCGATGGTGTATTGTTTTTCAATGAAGGGAGGCAATGGACACACATCAATATACCAAATAGTAAAATTGGGTGAATAACAAAGAAAAAATCTTTTGCAAATACACACAGTACCAAATGACATGGGAAAATATATATCAATATGATTAGGATCAAGGGTGCCTCCAATATAGTCAAACCAAGATTAGTCGAGAGTAAGTTAAGAGGAGGTATGATGACGTGAAAGGTGAACAAAAATATGGAGAACACGAAGTCCATATGTAGTAGTGATAATAATAGATATATAATACAAATGTGGATCATGTAAAGGAGAATTGACGTCCTCAAAGGAAACACGAAGATGAAGGAGATCATCATGTGAACATACAGTGGATTTTTAGGAAGTATCATGTGGTATATGCTCCCAATAATAATCATTCATGAAAAGAGTGCAAGTAAATTGTGGATGTACTAATGGTGTTGGTGAAGGTGTAGATGATATAGCAATGTTTGTGGACTAGAAATACCCCAGATATGGAATGATAATAGTAGTAGTAACAGGTAGCATAGATGGAGTTGCATCTATAATATAAATACCACCCTTAAATGGTGATAAGTAAGAAGTTTCATATATAAATTAAGGCGATAGAGGGGTAGATAAAGCAAGGGAACATTCTGGAGCAGATCTCATATAAAGTATCATTTCATTCCTACCAGTATGAGGTGGTGAAAAATCATAAGGAACCATATCAACCACACAAATAGTAGTGTCAGATTCATGTGAAGTTTATTCAGGGTGTGGTTGAAGATAATAAGTTGGAGAGGTAGGAACAATTATTACATTAGTATAATTGTCAATAACTAAGGTAGGGGGATGAATAAGTGAATGTGGAAGAAACACATCTCGTGGTTCAGCAATTATAGTTGTTGTAGTTATGTGAGAAGGTTGAGGTGCTTGTGTATCTTCTAGGATTTTTTTATAGAATTTCAAGATCGATGGTACAAATATAAGAAACAATAGCAACATCTAAATCTTAGGGATCCATATCAGAAGATGGAATTTGAATAAGCAAAGGGCAAGGCCTTTAACCAAAAGGATCAACAGGAGTTTCAACAAAGGCATGACCAAAGCTATCAAACTGTAAAATTATTGTAGACTCAGAGGGAGCATTTTTATTCATGATAAGAGGTCAGGTTCACCACATTTATTAACTAAAATTTACTAAACTATGTAGTGATACGATAGTTAATCTAATATAGGAGGAAATAAAATGTAGTAAACAAATATACTAAAACAGTATATAAAGTAACTAAAATAATTAGGCTAATAGAAATAAAACCCTAAGTATACAAGAGGTAATAGGAAATAACTCAACTAATAAATAATGATTGTTGCAGAGTGTCGCAGAGGTGACTGGAGAAAATAGGATCAAGAATAACCATGCCAGGGTCTTGCAGAGAACAAATCTGGGTGGTATTGCTAGACTGGAATATCTAGGAGATGATTGGGTCACCCATGGGTGCCCTGGTATGTAGAATAAGTGCCCTGGTCTAGGAAAAAGGTTCAGAATTGGTCTTCACAGGGTCAGAAGATGATGTGGAACCTTCACTATTTGTTGCATTAATTTTTTGTACTGTAGGAAATGTTTTGAATATTCCAAAAGTAAGAATAACCTGCAGAAGACCTAAAAAGAAGTATCAAAATCATAAAAAAAAAAGATTCAAATGAATGGGTTAGACTGACCTCAGTTTCCACAATAGTGGGATTACTAAATTGAGTTCTGCACTACATTTCAGACCCAAATGTAATTCTGGTGAGTGTGTACATGTCGTGCCCTAGGTGTTCTTGTGCTAGTCACAATTTTTGAAATACCGAGCAATAGCTAAATGTAGAAAATGTAATAATATGTGTGCATGAAATAGAATATAATCCCCCCTATTAAGTGTGATGCAGATTCCCTAGATTTTTCCTTGATGATTGAGCTATGTGGATGAAAATGCAATAGATGGATGCAACTCTAGATGGACTGATATTAGTAAATGATACTAGGTCCCTCATTATCGTCTCATAACTTTATATTACTAGGGTTATCTTGCTTTAATTTTGTAATTTACCCCAAAAAGTCCTACCACCATAAATATAAAGATGAAAAAGGACTTAAAGAGGCCCATACAGTGGAAAGAATGTGCTATAAGGATCACGGCCACCCAAGTGGGACTAGAGCACCCATGAGTGCCCCAAAACTAAATTTGGGTTACCTAGGTAAGGATAAAATAATAGGGGATGTCAGAAAATGGTTGGGCATATGGGTGCAATAGGTCACAAATTAAGAACTAAAATAAACAAAATGGCCAAAAGGATGGGTATTAATTAGTACTTTCTTTACTAAATAATCTTCTAAATAATAGTACAAGACTGAGATAAATAAATGTCTAAAGTGCATGATTTTGTGACTACAGTTCCACGTCAAGTTTTTATAAATTTCCTTTTTCATAAATTTCAAATGGGGAGAGTGTGCTTAGAAACATGAAATTAAGTTTTTGGGCCCTTTTCTATTTGGGTTCCATCAATTTTTATGTTTATGATGATGGTTCCCATCAATGACAAATGGTGAGAATTTTGGATATTATGTCTTGTTGTTGACATTGATGTCAAGTGTCATTTATGGAAAAGGCTTTCAAGGTGGATTCCGTGTCTTATGAGGTTTCTTACCTCAGATAAGGTGAAGGTGAATTGGTAGTGAAGAGATGATGTGTCATGAAGTGTTATTATAGCATGGTGTTTACGATTATACACATGTTCTTGAAGCATGATGTAACACCCAAAAGTTTGACAGAAACTACAAAAATAATAAAACAAAAATATTTTTTCAACTTATATTTTCATATAAAATACACCACATGAAATAAATAAGGATAATGGACAAATCATGTGTTTTTTGCATAAACGTGAACCCACATAGATGACATAAAAACACATGATGCACATCAAAGTCACTTTTCCCCAAATGACAAATTACAAACAAAAATTCAATTAAAATATACGTTTGTAATTAGAAACCTTCGACGAAAAAACCTTTTCATGGCTATATATTTATTATAGTCTTATTCTCATCATTTAACTTTAATTATTTGTAGATCACTTAACACATAAACCTTCCTTCCTCTTAAACTGTTTTTTTTTTAAATTTATTTCATTTAAGATCTTACCTATGATGGATACATTTAAAATCTAACTTTGAATAAGTATAATTAAATTTGATTCATTCTCCAATACAATGATATCCATAAATCAATTGTTAGTTTTTTGCATTTAAACATGTATAGATCTCCTAATGCTAGCTCTTATGTTAAGGGTTTGTTCCCAAAATAATTTTACTTGAAGTTTAGTTTTATCTTTAATCCACAAGCAGAACTGACATGAAGTTGGGAAGGTAATCTTTAGGTTTAATAGAGATTAGGGTCCAAGTTCCCTTTCCGTGTAATCTTCCTTCCATTAGGTATGTCTTATTTTTTTTTTTGAATTTGTTGTCATTAGATTCTTTCCTTAAGTCTTATTAATATTTATGTAATAAGTTTTTTTTTTCATATGGATTCCTATTCTCATGTAATTTTCATTACACCAGGAGCAATCTACCCCTCCTTTTAACAACATAAAAAAAATTCTAATTACGTTATAAGGATATATTTTAGTGTCCCTTTTCCACAATCTAACACCTCACTTATTGGTTATCTTATGAAACTTAAGTTATTAGTTCAGTCTTTTGTTCGTGTTATTTTAAAAAATATCAGGTTACACAAAAATTTATCAACATTTAGGGTCTTAATGTTGGGAAATATAATTTATTAGTGCTCCATTATTATAGATATTGTAAAGAGAATAATTACGTGAGTAATTATTCACATATTTGGTTATATTATTTGATAGTCATGATATTGTTGTGAGTTACAACAATATCACGGATATAGGTAGATTGTTGGAGCAACTTCCTAGAATATAGGAATTACATCTCATTATATATTGTATGATCCGGAATGAATTATATGGATTATTATTGAAGTATTATTCCTTGTAAATCTATTGTTGTGTTTTTCATTTGGTATCAGACCATTACATTCCTTCAATGGAGAAATAATTGTCTACAGGGGTGGCTTTTTTTTGTTGTCCCAAATTATGTGAAAGAGTGTTAAAAATAATAATCATTGCAAACAGTCATTGTGGATCTGCTAGGCATTGAGCTAAAGGCAATATCATTCAGAAGATCAATGGAGCAAGATACATTATGAAGCTGCGTGTTTTACAGGGACAGTTCTATTATCTATTTCCCCTATAGATGTGCATCAAAATGGAAGCCTTGAAGATTACTCTTAGCTGCCCATAGCTATGCGAAAGACGTCGATGGTTGGCCAACACTATTCCTGAAAGATTTTTTTAAGGGCTCGTATTTTTTTCGGTTATAAGTAGATCAATGCTCCTCGTACATATTCTCCCTAGCAGAACGCTCCACCTTTGAGAGTATAATCTAGTTGATTCGTGGCTATGAAAAGATATGTCAATTGTGGCTGTGTATTTGTAGTCAACATAGGATCCCTGATCCATGAAATCACTTCTCTACATCCTCCTAAGGAAAATTATTGCAAGGATTTGGTGTTTATCTTCTAGATTTGTGTCCCGGTCCATCATTTATCCCAAACAGCTGCACATTCTTCTGCCTCTGCAATGACATACATGAGTATTTAATCAACTTGGCTAAGGTTTTGTGTTCTTTTTGATGTGCTCCACCCATATTTTGCATTCAGATTAAAGAATTTAAAATACGGCTCCTTCAATTTGGTCGACCATTGTTGTGATTCTTGTCAACATAATTACAATAAAAGTTGCATCTCTATCGACACCTAGATTTTAACATCATTAGTGGTCAAACCAGAGTCTTGTAAGCTCATAATTTTAGTTACATGCATAGATCTTGTTGATTCAGTCATTTCTCCATTGCTATTCATATTTGTAGTAGTCAAGTTGTCAGCATCTACAGCCGTGTCTAACTCCTTCCACGTTTCCACCAGCAAATTGACTATGTAGTCATGAATGGTATAAACCGTGCATTCTCAAATTCTTCCATTATTGAGTTCCATGTTTTAATAGTATAAATGTCTTAGATAGTCAATTTAGGATATGTTTCAATATTTTATAAAAAGAGTCTTAGGTACATCATAATGGCAAGTAATGTCTCTTCAATAGAGTCGATTTGAGTTGTTATTCTAAATTCTTTATTTTTAGTATCAAAATTTTTATTATAACTATGTATACGTGTTCAACCCATATCAAAGTTTTATTTTACATTTGACATTGAGTATTATTTAAAAAGTAATTATTAGAATTATTTTTTTAAATATTGTTAATTAATCGTGTCATCTATCTTTTAGGTCTATATTCCTATCCAAAGTAAATTTTGAAGTCACGTTAAGTGTCAATTAGTCCAAGTATTATATATATGTCAAAATAGTCAATTTTTTGTGTTCATCAAAGTGTCTCAAATAGGTGATTTTAGGATACTTGTTTATTGTCTACTCAAAAGAGTCAAGTTGTCAAAACTTTTTTTTTTTTAAAAATGTCTCATAAACGCATTTTTGGTGGAATCCGACGTCCGAGTTGTAATTGTGCTTCATAATCATATCCAGTTGAGTCAGCAGCTCATATACCGGAGGATGGAGGCAAACGGAGGTTGGAGGTCATTCAGCGACCTCTCGTCAGTCGCCAATGATGGGGCCGCATAGATGATTTAGTGACATTTGTTTTCAGTTGTGTGTTTGCTTCAGTTTGTAGTGATCCTATTTTTAATAAGTGGAAATTTCACATTGAGGGGGGGAACATGATTCCAATGTTCCATTTCCAGTATGTCAGCTTTTTCTATGTATGTATGAGCAACATATTTCAGCAGAATTTCCTATGTTATCCCTACAGTGAGATGTGATGAGGGCTGAGAATAATACTTGGGCATATCATGATGTGGTTGTAGGTAAACCACTTGAAAACCTTCATTTTTGGTTTGTGGTAAACCAATAGAAAAACCACCATTCTTGGTTGTTGGTAATCCATTTGTAAAACCATCACTTTGTGGTTTGTGGTTAACCAATTGCAAAACCACCATTCTCAGTTTTTGGTCAACCGTTTGCAAAACCATCCTTGAGGTTTGTGATCATCCTGTGAAAATCGCCAGATCATGAGCAGGTGCAAGTACAAAGGCAGGTTTTCCCCATGTTCGCACTAAGGGGGGGAATGTTGGGAAATATAATTTATTAGTGCTCCATTATTATAGATATTGTAAAGAGAATAATTACATGAGTAATTATTCACATATTTGGTTGTATTATTTAATAGTTGTGATATTGTTGTGATTTACAACAATATCACGAATATAGTTAGATTGTTGGACAAACTTCCTAGAATATAGGAATTGCATCTCATTATATATTGTACGATCCGGAATGAATTATATGGATTATTATTGAAGTATTATTCCTTGTAAATCTGTTGTTGTTCTTTTCACTTAATACTCTAGGGAAAGAGATTTCATGCCAAACATTTCATTTTACCGTCATTAATCACAAAAACATTAAGAATATATTACATGAGAGGAATCCCACTCATCTACACTTCCAAGGTCCTTCTAAGATACTAAATGAATATTGGGTAACGTATTTTCAAGGTTTCATATATTGATAATATCAAGAAAATACTAAAATTAATAAATCATTTTTTCTCCATAATCTACATTGTACTAAGGTCACAAATAGAGTAATCAAACACCCTTATCTCCAATAATCTTCGTTCAATTCAAGGTAACTTAGATACTTCTTGCAAAGATAACACTCTTGTTTGATAGGGGTTCAGTGTTAGGTTAATTATTATTTACCTAATATATTAATAATGAATTCATAATAATTAATGTATTAGTGCTTATATGGTTATATTTAATTATAAACCATATTATTGTTTTATTAAACAATAAGGATGTTGTTATATTGTTTTAACAATATTATTTTTATTATTCATTTGTGCTTCCTTGGATGTAATTTTGAAACTACTGTATTTTAAATTGGTTATTGCATTGTTGCAACTCCTCTTTTGTTGTATCCCCGGCTATCCAATATGTATAATATTGTTCCTGCCTATTGTACCTGGTTGATTGATTTTAATATATTTTTATATCAAGCTAGCTTCCGCCCCTTTTGCTTCCTCTACATTTGGTACCAAAGAAAATTGAATCTCCTCGCAAGGTTGGAGAAGGTTGTGTGGTGCCCATTTTGATCTTCCACCATTTTTTCCTATTTTCCCCCTTTGATCTGCGTGTTTTCTAAAGTGTTTTCTATCTTTTGAATGGATAATGAACTCTTATCTCCATTTGAGTTCCATGATTGTTTACTTCACAATCCTTTTTCATGCCCTATTTTGAAGAAAGCTCCAGTTTCCCTAAATTTTTTCCCTAAAATCTTCAATCTTCTGCGGGCTCTGCCATTTTTTTCCTATTTGCCTTCCTCTATCATCAAAGCTTCAAAATTGATCAATTTATCTTTTATAGCCTTTGGAAAATCCATTCCCTCCCATTGTCGAAATGTTTGGAACCATGATTCACTTGGTTTTGTTTCAAAATTTTCCATATTTAGCGAAAAAATCAGATTCTGGGTATGACTAGAATTTTTTTGTGTTTTTTATGATTTGACGGGCCTCTTTTACCCATAAAATTCTTCCTTAGCATTCAGCGGCTACGTGGCCTCTTCTGATTGGTCAAGGGACAACGGGAAAATGTTTTAACTTATCACTTTCTAATTTTTTTGCAAAAAGGCAAAATTGGTCCCATAACTCTGTTGGCTTCTGATTGGTTCTTTTGGTGCTTACGTGGTTTCTTCTAATTAGATGAGGCACAACAAGTTTATCTTGTGAAATTTTTATTTTTGGCTACTTTGGTAAAATTTTGAATTCGCCCCGTGGCCCCGCCAAGTTCTGATTGGCTAAAATTCAAGTGGCGGAGAAAATTTCTTATTTTTCACAAAAATTTACATGTGTCACATATTGAGCAATTGTGGAGTAGCGGGTCTTTTTTGTACACTAAGGAATTTTGGGAAAAAGAGTTAAAGTGAGAAAAATTTCCTAAGACCCGTGAGAGAACACGTGGCAACTTCTAAATCAAATATGGTATTGCGGGTGGTCGGGTTACTTTAAAGTTTTTTTTGGCTTTGTTTTATGAAAAATATTAATGTTACAAAACAAACCACAACCCCACAGCGAATCAAAAGTGGACATGTGGCAGGTTTGAATATTTAAAATAAAATGGGGGATTGGCAGAATACTTTGAATAATTTTGGCTTTATTTATAAGTTGTAAATTTTTAAAAAACGAAGCACAGACCCGCCAATGCATGGATGATGGACACGTGTCGTGTTTTCATCAAAGATGGAAAGGAAGGTCGGTGGAGAACTTTGAAGTTTTTTTCCCTTTTTTTTTTTAAAAGATAAAGTGTAGAAATGAAACATGGTTCCACACCGAATCAGAGAGAGACACATGTCAAGTTCACATCAATAGTGGGAAAGACGGGTTGCCACTAAGGTTTGAAGTTTTTTACTTTATTCTGGATTTAAATTTTGATCTAGCCACGACTCTGTAGTAAATCATAGAAGAACACGTGGCAAGGTTAGAGGCGGAAGTACGGGCCCACAGAGAAATTGAGGAAATTTTTCCTTTTTGGAAAAATAGGCTAGAGGCGCGGGTCCACTAGGACCCACATCAGAAGCTAAGAGCGGAAATGTGGAGTTGCGGGGAAAATTTGGAAAAAAAATATTTTCTCCAAAAAAGACGTAAAATAGCACAATCGATCCATGATTCTACTGGGACCACACATTGGGACAAGCTGTCAATCCCATTTTCTAAAGGGTGGAGGGGTGGAGAAGAGAAACATTTCCAAAATTTTACCTTTTTTTCCAAAAGTTATTAAAAAATTAAAAGTCGCTTTCCAAAACTGTTTCCAATCATATTGTGCCATGTGGAAATCTCATATTAAAATTTAAAGGGTAAAATCAAAGGGTAGTTTATACATTTTCAAATCAATTTGCAAGTTTGCCCTAAATTTTTCCCTAAAATCTTCAATCTGCGGGCTCTGCCATTTTTTCCTATTTTCCTCTATCATCAAAGCTCAAAATTGATCAATTTATACTTTTATGCCTTTGAAAATCCATTCCCATGGTCGAAAAATGTTTGGAACCATGATTCACTTGGTTTTGTTTCAAAATTTTCCATATTTAGCGAAAAAATCAGATTCTGGTATGACTAGAATTTTTTTGTGTTTTTATGATTTGACGGGCCTCTTTTACCCATAAAATTCTTCCTTAGCATTCAGCGGCTACGTGGCCTCTTCTGATTGGTCAAGGGACAACGGAAAATGTTTTAACTTATCACTTTCTAATTTTTTGCAAAAAGGCAAAATTGGTCCCATAACTCTGTTGGCTTCTGATTGGTTCTTTGGTGCTTACGTGGTTTCTTCTAATTAGATGAGGCACAACAAGTTATCTTGTGAAATTTTAATTTTTGGCTACTTTGGTAAAATTTGAATTCGCCCCGTGGCCCCGCCAAGTTCTGATTGGCTAAAATTCAAGTGGCGGAGAAAATTTCTTATTTTCACAAAAATTTACATGTGTCACATATTGAGCAATTGTGGAGTAGCGGGGTCTTTTTTGTACACTAAGGAATTTTGGGAAAAAGAGTTAAAGTGAGAAAATTTCCTAAGACCCGTGAGAGAACACGTGGCAACTTCTAAATCAAATATGGTATTGCGGGTGGTCGGGTTACTTTAAAGTTTTTTTTGGCTTTGTTTTATGAAAAATATTAATGTTACAAAACAAACCACAACCCCACAGCGAATCAAAAGTGGACAGTGGCAGGTTTGAATATTTAAAATAAAATGGGGGATTGGCAGAATACTTTGAATAATTTTGGCTTTATTTTATAAAGTTGTAAATTTTTAAAACGAAGCACAGACCCCGCAATGCATGGATGATGGACACGTGTCGTGTTTTCATCAAAGATGGAAAGGAAGGGTCGGTGGAGAACTTGAAGTTTTTTTCCCTTTTTTTTTTTAAAAGATAAAGTGTAGAAATGAAACATGGTTCCACACCGAATCAGAGAGAGACACATGTCAATTTCACATCAATAGTGGGAAAGCGGGTTGCCACTAGGTTTTGAAGTTTTTTACTTTATTCTGGATTTAAAATTTTGATCTAAGCCACGACTCTGTAGTAAATCATAGAAGAACACGTGGCAAGGTTAGAGGCGGAAGTACGGGCCCACAGAGAAATTGAGGAAATTTTTCCTTTTTGGAAAAAGAGGCAGAGGCGCGGGTCCACTAGGACCCACATCAGAAGCTAAGAGCGGAAATGTGGAGTTGCGGGGAAAATTTGGAAAAAAATATTTTCTCCAAAAAAGACGTAAAATAGCACAATCGATCCATGATTCTACTGGGACCCACATTGGGACACGTGTCAATCCCATTTTCAAAGGGTGGAGGGGTGGAGAAACATTTCAAAATTTTACTTTTTTCCAAAAGTTATTAAAAATTAAAAAGTGCTTCCAAAACTGTTTCCAATCATATTGTGCCATGTGGAAATCTCATATTAAAATTTAAAGGGTAAAATCAAGGGTAGTTATACATTTCATCAATTTGGATGCCATTAAAGCTCCAGGATGTTTGGAGATGCAATTTTTACATCTTTCTTCATCAATTTTTTGGAAAATTCATGTCGTTTTGGTTTGCAAAGTTTAATTGAATCAATTTGAGAGCTCAATTTAAAAATCTATGGTATTGATGGAGTGAATTTTTGCTTGGGCTCATGTAAAAACGTGAAATTCTAGGTCAAGAAGTTACAGAGTAAATTTTCAAAATGGAGAAGATGAAATGATGAAGGGAAAGGGGTTTGCATGCGCAAAATATGAAAAAAGTGCCCCCTATTGTAGTAATGATGCAGTTTTTTGCAATGATTCATCTTGTTGAGGCACCTGGCAACTTTTGAAACTTTTTTCTATTAAACGTCCCTTTCTGCAAATCATGATGGAATATTGTAAAAAACTTGATACCTAGGATATTCTTTTCTTGGGAGAGAAGTCTTGGATGTAAAAAAATATATATAATGCATGTTTGAGATATGTAAATGGTCAGGAGTTCATTTTCATGAAAAAATTATGAAAAAATCTCATCTTCTGAAAACCTTCTGAGAAACCTAGTTAACTTCTTCTGCGTTAGATTTTCATTCATGTTGAGTTGGTTAAAATTTTATAGCCATCAACAAGCTCTGAGATTGTTTAGATAACTCTCCCTTGTTGATGAATCTTATGAATTTTGAATTAACTTATGTTAAATATCTGGTAATTTTGTGTTTATTTAATTTCAGAATGTCTGCAGGTAGTCTTTCTTGTTCCTATTGCATACTTGTATCAAAATCTCTATGAATCACACAAATATTCATCTTTGTGATAGTTTAGTGGCATCTGCAATTTCATTTATTAGAAGAGCTTTCATCTAGGAATGAAATAAATGATTTAAAATCACTTTTATTTCATTTGTTGATAGAGATTGTTTGTAAGCCACTGGGTGTACCTCAAGTGTGATTGACCTTAGATTTTGATTTTTTATTGGGTATTTTAACTCAATCCTATTTGTTAAAATCACAAATATATTATGAAAACGTGCAAATCCAGGCCTCCATTGATGCACACCTTTTGGTTGAAGGAATTTTTTAACTATTTTGAATATTTATGTTGTTGAGTTTTCCATTATTGTGAAATTTCTCAAAGATCTCGAAAATTCCAATTTATCTTGTTAATCTCCCACCAAAAATTATTTCAAATAACCAATCCTACCCTGAACTACCCTTGTTTTTCCCTATATATCTACAAAAGAACAAAATCCACTTGCTAAAATATGTAGAACAATCAGGATTCCATAATGTCTTTAGTAACCTTAGGCTGGTGTTGAAAATATCTCCATATTATGGGAGTGACAACTTGTGAGAGTCATATTTGGTGTGTTGATCATATTTTCCCAAGGTTTTCTTTATAGAATTTATGCAAAAAAAGGATATCTTCATCTCATTTACCATTTGAAGGTTATAAAATAGGTTCTCGTACCTTGGTTGAAAGTCACAACCTAAAATAGTTAGGATCAAATCAAATCCTTTTAAGGTGCTACCCACTTCTTTCAAAGTATGAGTGCTAAAAAGTCAGATAAATTTCTTCCTCAACTATAACATGACACACAATCATTTATTTATCTCTAAGTGTCTCATTCAATCATTTTTGTTTCTCAGTTCTTGAAGAAGAGTAAATCTGGGTACCAACACGCTTTATGGAGTTGTTGATGAGGATTAGTTCAATTTGATCCATGTGCATACATATTTAAGGTATTTGAGCATTTACACTGTCAACACACTTCTAGCTTCATTGCCAGGGACTTGTTAAAAATATTATAAATATTTGGGTACATATCATACCCTGGTAATGTTTCTTACAAATGATGTGTGAAAATACATTGTTGAGAAGTCATTCTATATTAAGATTTGTAAGATTTGTTTGAAGTTATAAGCTTTGTCTGCAATTTTCCTAGTTTCCAGCAGTTGTTACACTTTTATGTATTGTGATGTATAAATTTTGGTCAAGCAAGGTCTAATTTATAAATATTTGCATATTTTTTAGTGCTGACAGACATTTGATAGATTATTTTAGTGCAATTGCACAACTAGGGTGAAAATCCTTAGTGGCAACTCTGTGTTGTTTTGATTTTCATAAATGCCAGTGTTTTAACCTCTTTAAATGTGAATTTGTTACTAATATTAGCAAAGATAGAAGGAAGAAGATCTTCCTTTGTTAAGGACCCGGCTAGAAGGTTGTTTCCAGAGCTGGGGAAAAAAAAATCTGAAGGTAGAAGAATATGGAAAGTTGTTGGAGATAATACATTAAGAAGAGAGATCTCCATTGTTGAAAGTGATCAGCCTGTCATTAAAGATTGTAGTTCTTCCTCAAGTGCTTCTAAATCAAGTAATATTTTTTTATATTGTAACTCTCCATCTGGTGAGGGATCTTCATTTTTCTTTGAAAATTTTGCTTCTCATTCTACCCCTGTATTTTTCAAATCTGATAGATTTTATCAAGAAAGAGAGCCTTTAGAGGAAATTCATTCTAAGAATTATATCCTTGTACCCCAAAGACATTTCACTCCTAATCATTTTGTTTTTCCTCCAAGATCACCTCATCAAAACAATATGGCTTAGCCCCCATGTAGACCTCCATTTGTTGTTAATACCTTTGGTCCTATCAATTTTAGAGGAATGGATGGTTATCCAAATTTTATTCCATAGGATGTAAGAAACAAATTGCCTAAGTTTAAAGGCAATAATGCTATGACTGGTGATCAGCACCTAAAATTTTTTGTTAACATGGTGGAGGATTTTGATATTGAGTATGAGGATGTGTATATTAAATTGTTCCTTCATACTTTAGAAGAAGATGCAAGGGACTGGTATAAATATTTTTCAGGTAACTCTATAGATTCTTGGATAGAAATGAAGAATGCATTTAGGTTGAAATATGCTGATAAAATAGACCCTAGGTTTCTTCTATCAAAGTTTGAAAATATTTAAAATAATCCTAATGAATCAGTCCATGATTTTAAGAAAAGATTCAATAAGACTTTGAGAAGGTTACCTGTAAACTTAAGGCCATGTGATGAATCTTTTCGTATAAAGTAAGCTTATGCATTTGAAAAGAAGGTCAAATAATATTTGAGGGATAAAAACCCTGGCACTTTGAGGCAGGCCTTTACCATGGCTCTGCAAATTGAGAATAACATCAAAATAATTGGTAAACCTCCTAAGAGTGAGGGTGTTAAAATGATAAACCCAGAAAAACCTCAAGCAAGTAAGGCTACTTATTTAGAAGTTGTAAAAACTTTGGTAGGGGTTATCAAAGAAATCTCATACAAGTTGGCCTGAGTTGAGAAAGGAATTGGACAAACTTCCCAAGTTTAGCAAAAATAGCAAGGGAAAGACAAATTTGCAAACCATCCTAGAAATGAGAAGATATCTATTGATAGAGGTAAAGGACCTATGTAATCTGCAAATAGACATCCCCAAGCTAGGGAAAATAGAATGGTGACTGATCCTCTGACTGTCAGGGTTATTTTTATTGATGAAGCCAATAAAATTGATTGGTGTGAAAAATGTTTCTTTCACCATCTACCATGTGAAGAACATCAGCAGGACGAAGAAGATGATAATGATGATGGTACTAATGATGATGTATGAATGTTAGGGTGTTCTACAAGCTCACAACAAGGAGCAACTTCAACCAGTGTGATAAGTGCTCAAACTTCTACAAATTTTTGGGATTGCATTGAATGGGTACCACTTCTTCCTCCCTCTCATAATTTTGAAAATAGATTTGGTACAAGATTTTGAAATACGTAATAAATACTTTGAATATTTAAGAGCTTTAATGATAAAGAAGTGTGATACAAGAATACATTTAGTAGAGGATAGGCAGTTAATGATGAATGTTTTTGTTGCCCAAGAAAAATATTATAATATAAGAAGTAAATTTATCAACGGAGAAGGGCCTCATGCCAAACCTAAAAATCCATTGCTTACAAGTATCACTAAAGAGGCTCCTAGTAAAGATGCATCTGCCAAAGGCCTTATTGTCCCAAAAAAAATTCATACTTCTCCTCATACCCAAACTGTCAAAAATCCCATGCCATCTGATGATTTTGTTAATCTCTCTCCTAATGTTGCTTTTCCCAAATATGTTCCATATGATATTTCCCAAGTATTGAATAAGATCAAGATCCCTGTTCCAATTGTTGAGCTGCTTAGGATTCCTAAGCACAAGAAGAGAGAATTTGAGTATTTGGGATTGAAAGAGGAGAAGAGTACCCTAGGAAGAAATGTAAACATTGTAGAATATACTCATCCAACCATTGTAGACCTAGAAACACCACCAAAATTGGAAGATCTAGGAGAAGCACCTGAGGTTTACTTGGGAACATCATTGGTTGAGTCTCAATTAAATGTTGATCCATTCCTTACAACTCTAGTCATTAAGGACAGACTGCTACACAATTTTATGTTTGATTCCAGAGCATCATGTAATGTCATGCCTCTTGAGGTCATGAATGAACTAGATATCAAAGTGACAACAACATATGGAAGATGTACTTCCATGGACTCTAGAGATGTCCCAATTTTTGGATGTGTTAAGGGATTGGTGTTGCAACTTGCAGCCTATCCAGGTAAGAACTTGAAACTTGATGTTATCATTGTTGATTAGCCAGCCAAATGAGGTATGTTGTTGTCAAAAAAGTGGCCTGCAAGTTTTGGTGGAAGTAGTCAAATGGATATGTCTTTTATGAAGATTTTTATCCAAATTTTCTGAGTTGATTCTCCCCATCACTAGCATGCTCAAGAAAGACCAAGATTATCAAGTGGGAAGGTGATGCCATTCAAGATTTTGATGGAATCAAAGTAGCACTTGAAGCATTCCCATTTTTTGGTCAGCTCCAAATTATAAGAAGCATTTTTAAATGTTTTATCCTTTTTCCTCAAAAAACACTCATTGCATCTGTGGTTTACTGTAGAAGGATGATGAAGGGGTTGAGAGACCAATTGCCTTTTTTAGTAAGGCATTGGAAGAAGCTAAGTTAAATTACACCATCATATGGAGAAACAAACATTTTCCTTGGTAAAATCAACAAAGGTTTTCAGACCTTACATCTTGAGCTCCAAAGTTGTTTCTTTATGTTGCTCACACCATGTTGAAAGATATCTTATCAGAGATGGAGGTGTCAAGCAAAATATGTAGATGGGTGAACAAATTGCAGGAGTGTCACGTGGACATCTAAACCATGAAATTGGTGAGAATTTTGGGCTTAGCTAATCTTATGGATGAGAGCAACTTGTAAACCATTGAAGTGAATGAAGTAGAAGAAGAAAGGGTGAAGGTGTCTTTAAATTTTGGTAAGTTCTGAATGGTAAAAAGATATAATCTTTTATCTCAGACATCTATGTTGCCCTGATCATTTGAGTAAAAATCATAAAAGGGATTTATTAAATTAACCTCTCAAAAATATTTCATAACTAATTTTGGGTTAGCTTGGAAAAACTCATAGGGAGTGCTCTTGAGATGCATAACTGAGGATGAAGCCCCAAAGATAATTATATGATATCCATGGAGGAGTTGGTGGGGGATATTTTGCTGGAAGATTTACAACACACAAGATCTTGAGGGCTGGTTATTGGTGACAAAATCTCTTTAAAGATACAAACTCTATTGGTAAGAAGATGTGAAATTTGGCAGCATTTTTTTGGAAGAATGAAAGCTTCAGGCTCCCTTCCTTTGCATCTTGTATCAATTGAAGCTCCTTTCAAATATTTGGCAGTGGACTTCATTGGTGATATTTAAGACCCTTCCAGTGCTGGTCATAAGTGGATTCTTGTAGCCACTAACTACTTTACTAAGTGGGTGGAAGCAATCCCCACTAAGAAAACAACACACCAAGTTGTCATGGAATTCATGCTGAATCATATCATCTGTAGATTTGGAGTGTTAGTCAAGATTTTTTCTGATAATGCTATTTGTTTCAGAGATAAACCTTTGGTCACAATGTGTAGATAGTATGGGATCAATGTAACATATGCTTCCAACTATAATCCCCAAGGAAATGAATAAGATGAGTCCAGTCAATAAAAACTTGTTGAATATCATCAGGAGAACTTTGGATATGAACAAGCAGGAAGTGGGGTTAGCAACTGAAATTTTGTTGTTTGGGCTGATAGGATCACTGTCAAAAGAGCTACTTGTAAAATCCCATTTGAGTTGGTTTATGGAACTCAAGCTCTATTTCCCCTGCACTTGTAATTGTCTTAATTTCAATTTTATTCAAAAACTTGAAGATCAATAAGTCAGTCCCATATGAATGCTCGAATCAACCAGATTGTTGAGCTAGATGAAGAAAGAAGGGCATCCCACTAAAGGCATGTAAAGTTCAGAGAAAAGCTGAAGAAGTTATTTTATAAGAAGGTAACCCCAAGGGATTTAAATGTTAGAGATCTTCAACTATTATGTGGAATAGAAGGTATGAGGATAAGGGCAACCATGGTGAATTTTATGCATTGTAGATGGGCCCTTATTCCATTGACATTCGAATATGGTGAACATACATTCTTATCCTGAAATAACTTAGATGGAGAATTGCTGGAATTTATCTGTTAATGGTAGGACATTTGAAACATTTATTTGATTGATTTTCCTAGAATCAAGGTGATGCATCATGTATATATTGTATATTTCCTTGGTTTCTTTCTATCTCTTGTGTTTTTGCTTGTTCTGGTCCTTAGTGACTTGGTTTTGCTGGTGTCTCAGTTCATTTTTTGAAGTTGGTTATATTTTTATATTCTGCATAGCTGAATTCCATTTCCCAATGGATGTTTTTGGAACATGGTTTACTTTTGTTTCTTGTGGTACTCACTCAGGAGTGCCCATCCCACGAGGAGGAGCTGATGTTGGTGTCCCATTTTGATCTTACACCATTCTTGCGCTAATTTTTCCTTTGATCTATGTATTCTGAAACATTTTATATCTTTTGAAATGAATGATGTGAATAATTTATATCCAGTTGTATTCCTTGATTTTTTTGCAAACTCCATTGTTCATGCCATATTTTGAATAAGTCTCCAAGTGTACCCTATTTTTTGCCCTAAATTTTTCAAATCCGTGGGATCTGCCGTTTTTTCCTATTTTCCCTAGATCATGGAAGCTCAAAAAGGATTAATTTATACTTATATGCCTTAGAAAATCCATAAATCCCATCATTGAAAAATTCTTGGAACCATGATTCACTTGGTTTTGTTTCAAAAAATTTCCATCCTTAGGGAAAAAATCAGATTCTGGGCATAACTGGAAAATTTCTGTGTTTTTGACGGTTTGACTGGCATCTTTTACCCATCAAATTATTCCTCGGCATTTAACAATGGTTACATGGCTTATTCTGATTGGTCAAGGGACAGTGGGAAAATGTTTTAACTTATCGATTTTTTCATCTTTTTGACAAAAAGGAAAATTTGGTCCCATAACTCCGCTCAGTTTCTGATTGGTTCTTTTGGTGCTTACGTGGCTTCTTCTAATTGGATGAGGTAAATATGTGGATTTGTTTTTGAAACTTGTTCTTTTTGTCTACTTTGGAAAAAATTTTGATTCGACCCTGTGGCCTCGCCAAGTTCTGATTGGCTAAAATTCAAGTGGCAGAAGCAAATTTCTTATTTTTTCCTGAAAATGTACATGTGTCACATGTTGAGCAAATGTAGAGTAGTGGGTATTTTTGGTGCTCTAAGGCATTTTGGAAAAACGGGTTAAAGTGTGAAAAGTTTCCTGAGGCCCGTGGGAGGACATGTGGCGGCTTCTGAATCAAAGATGGAATTACAGGAGGTTGGGTTACTTTAAAGTTTTATTTGGATCTATGTTTTTGTGTAAAATTATTAAAGTTACAAAACATACCACAAGCCCGTAGTGAATAAGAAGTGGACATGTGGCAGGTTTAAATAGTGAAAAGAAAAAATGGCGGATTGGCGGAATACTTTGAATATTTATGGCTTTATTTAATAAAGTTGTAAAGTTTTAAAATGAAGAGCAGAACCCGCCAATGCGTGGATGATGGACACGTGTCGTGTTTACATCAAAGCAGCGAAGAGGAAGGTTGCCGGATAATTTTGAATTTGCTTACCTTTTTTGGTTAGAAAATATAAAGTGTAAAAATGAAACATGGCTCTGCACCGAATCAAAGAGAGACATGTTTCAAGTGAACATCAAAAGTGGGAAAGCGGGTTGCCACAAGGTTTTGAAGTTTTTTGCATTATTTTAGAATTAAAGTTTTGATATAAGCCATGACTCTATAGCAAATAAGAGAAGGACACATCACCTTGGGAAAGTCAGCATGCAGAACGTGCGGGCCCGCAGAGGAAAATGTGGAAATTTTTTCCTTGTTGGTAAAATGAGTTAAAGTATAAAATAGAGTCATGGTCGCATAATGAATCACAAAAGAACACGAGGTAAAGGTCAGAGGTGGAAGTATAGGCCCATGGAGAAAATGTGGAATTTTTTCCTTTTTGGAAAAATGAAGTGTAAAGTTATAAAATGAAGTGCAGTTCCACTAGGACTTGCACTAGCAAGCTAAAAGGCAGGAATGCGGATCTGCAGGGAAAGTTTTGAAAAGTTTCTTTCTTCAAAAAAAGATGTAAAGTAGTCATAATCGAGCCGTGCACTTCCATTGGGACCCACATTAGGGCACGTGTCAATCCTGTTTTCCCAAGAGCGAGTGGAGGGGTGCGGAGAAAAATGTTAAATTTTTTTACATTTTTTCCAAAAGTTATAAAAATGTCAAATTTTTTTCCCAAGCCCATTTCCAATCAAATTTTGCCATGTGGATGGCTCAGAGTAGAAGTTAAAGGGACAAGATCAATGGTAGATTTGCATTTCATCAATTTGGCCGCCATTTGAAGCTCTAAGATGTTTGGAGATGTAATTTTTTCATCATTCTTCATCATTTTTTTTGCAAATTCATGTCATTTTGGTCTTGCATAGATCAATTGACTCAGTTTGAGAGCTCAATTTATAAATGTGAAGTACTTTTGAAGTTGAAGTTTTGCTTGGGCTTGTGCAAAAATGTGAAATGCCAGATCCAAAATTTGTCAGAGGAAAATTTAAAAAGGGATAAGATGAAATGATTAAGAGAAAGGGGTTTGCATGTGCCATGGATAATAAATGTTCTCCCTATTGGAGTAATGATGTGAATTTTTGCAATAATTCACCTTTTTGATGGCACCTAACAACTTTTGAACATGTTTTTCTGTTAAAATGTCCCTTTCTGTGAATTCATGATGGAATTTTTTAACAAAATTTATGCCTAGGATATTCTTTTCTTATGAGAGAAGGCTTGGATGTAGAAAAAATGTTATATTATGCATATTGGAGATATGCAAATGGTTGGGATTTCATTCTCACGAGAAATTTTCGAGAAAAGATCATCTTCTAAAAAACCTTCTGAGAAACATGGTTAACTTCTTCTCTGTTAAATTTTCATTCATGTTGATTTGGTTACAAATGTATAGCCATCAATAAGCTCTCTGAGATTGTTTAGATAACTCTCTCTTGCATTGATGAATCTGATGAATTTCGAGTTACCTTGTGTTAAATCTCTAGCAATTTTGTGTTTATTTCACTTCCGAATGTTTGCAAGTAATATTTCTTGTTCCTATTACAATCTTGTATCAAAATATCTCTTGAATCGCATATATATTCATCCTTTTGATAGTTTATTGGCTTCTACAAATTCATTTATCAGAATATATTTTCATCTAGAAATGAAATAAACGATATAAAATCACTTTTCTTGCATTTTTTGACAAATAATGTTTGTAAGCCTCTGGGTGTACCTCAGGGGTGATTCATCTTAGATTCTTTATGTTTTATTAGGTCCTTCTAACTTGAATCCTTCATGCTAGAATCTCAAAGATTGTGTTTAAACATGCAAATATGGGCCTCTATTAATGCACACCTTCTGGTTGAAGGAATGTTTTAAACTATTTTTAAGCTTTATGTTGTTGTGTTTTCCATTATCATGAATTTTCTCAAAGATTTGAAAAATTCCAATTTATCTTGTTAATCTCCCACCAAAAAATATTTCAAATAACCAATCCTACCCTGAGACTACTCCTATTTTTCCCTGTATATCCACAAAAGAATAAAATCCACTTGTTAAAATATGTAGAACAATTAAGATCCCATAATGTCTTTAGTAACCTTAGCCATTTTGTTAAAAATATCTCCATATTCTAGGATTGACAACTTGTGAGAGTTAGATTTGATGTGATTGATCAAATTTTCCCAAGGTTTTCTTTATAAAATTTATGCTAAAGAAGGATATCTTCATCTCCTTTACAATTTGAAGGTTACAAAATAGGCTCTCTTACCTTAGTTGAAAATCACAACCTAAAATAGTTAGGATCAGATCAAATCCTTTGAAGGTGCTACCCACTTCTTTCAAATCCTGATTGCTAAAAATTTAGATAAATTACTTCCATGGCTACAAAATGACACATAATCATTTATCTTGTATCTAATTGTCTCATTCAATCTTTGATGGTGCTTGGTTCTTGAAGAAGGATTAAATCTAGGTACCAACAGGTTGCAGAGGAAGAAGGATTCATGGAGAATAAATTTACATAATGAGAGAGTTAGTGCTGCCTTCTGCAGTTTCCCAGAACCCCCTGCAAACCCACAACCTCCTGTTTAGTTCCAGGTGTGTGGAACACAAATTTATTTTTTCACTGGTGCCCTGCACCAGGAAAAACTTGCTGCAGTTATAGCATTCTTTAAAAAAAAAAATCCCCATTAGGGGTTTTATCTCTACTATTAGAGAAGCCTTTTGGTCTCTGCTAAAATAGCAGTTCGTCAAATTTGGAGGAACCAAACTATCATAGAGTTGAAATACCGAGCTCTTTGAAGTGGTATACACCAAGTTGCAGCAAGCTCATTGCATTGCCAGTATATCATATTCAGACTTGATTTATTCATTACCATACATTGGAAAATCAACCAACCTGATACATTGGAAAATCAACCTGATACATAGGTAGAGGAAAAGTAAATCGGGAATTTGTGAAGACACCTGCACAATACACTCAGCAACAACGTTGACATCATAACATTGGCATATAAAGAGGATCGATTCATCGTATTGTATGATTCAAAAAGGTAAATAAACAAGACCTGTGGCCAATCCTACATCCAAACACACCTGTAATCAATGTCTCAAAACCCACATATCTCTCCTAGCACTAAACCTGCACAAAAAGGTATATAAAAATCAAACACAAACAATGGAGCATTTGTGGTTGCAACCCCTACAACACACAGTGGTTCAACCTCCTGACACAGACCTGTAGACCTGCACATAAGCAACTTGCGTGAGGATATCAAATAAAAAAGAGAAATCCTAAAGCTCCAACGCAGAACTAGTGAAACAAAACAAATCGGTGAGAAATAATCAAAATGTCATGAATGAAATCCATGAAATTGGAAAAGGCGGTGGATAAAGAAGGAAAAAGGAGTTAAAATCACTTCAGATCCGGTTTTTGTGCATGTGTGATCCCTAACCTCTGTTCTCCATGTAAGCTCCATGTGGAGCTCCATTTCAACTAGGTTAAATTTTTTTAAAAAAAGGTTAGTTCAATTTTTATCTACTTAAAATAAACTTTACTTCATTTCATTACCTAAGCGCTCATAGAGCCTAAGTTTATAGAGGAAAAGACTTGGTAGTGAGAGATGCATGGTTCGAATCACACAAAAACACAAGTTTATTTGAATTTTAAAATTTTAAAACCACTGCTAAACCATTTAGTCATAACTAAACAGGTCACGAAATATTTAGTGAGAAAAACCCTAATTTAGGGTAAAAAAAAATTTCTCCATTAAGCCATTTTTTTAATTTCAGGAAACATTTGCAAATAGAAGACCATCCAAAAACTTCATCCTGGGCATATTTTTAACGGATTCTGACATTAAGGGTCATTTTGGGCTCCGGAGGCCACCAAGGCCTGAAAAATAGAATATTTTTTCCTTCCGTTCAATTTTTTTATAAATTTTTGAATGTAATTACATGCTGCAATATATTGTACTAATTTTTAGGTTGCCATAGTCGACTACAAATATTGTAAATGCTCAAAAACTGGTAGAAATTTGTAATAAAAATAATAAAAATTGGTCCTAAAACACTCACGAGATCCTAGATCTCATTCACAATGTTCGGTATATACAGTGCCTCTGGGAAGCACTTACGAGTAAAGTCATCATGAATAATATTACCCTTAACGCCTAATATAGCTGCAACAATATCATCTCGGCATCGACCCTTTAAATCGATGGGGAGTAATAAGGTCACAGTTCACACACTATGAGCCATCCCATCTGTCTGTGAATGATTGCATGACATAAATTCAGACTGAGAAATTATCCAAGTATATAGCTAAGTTACGCATGGGTATGAGAATATTTCTTTGAGTCAGTGTTAAGAATCATATAAACCCCTCTCAGTACTATCTTGGTAACACGTATCAAATTCTTTCACATACGTTAATGCCTCTTTCATGTATGACAAGGTATATCGAAAGGGCGAGCTTCTTCCATGTACCGACGGGTATATCAAAAGGGAGCATATATAGAAAGGTTTGGTATATCGGAATGACGGTATATAGATTGGGAGACCTAATACCTAGAGTGATAAGAGCCAAACCCTATCAGTGATTTCTATAAAATGAGCACCAATGCCCCCAAATTTTTTCTTCCAAATTCAAAACTACTCAGAGGAAACAACTATGCTGCATGGAAGACAAAAATCAGAACACATCTTGAGTTTGAAGAGATGTGACCTATTGTGACTAGTACTCTAAGCAAATCAACAACTGATATAACACAACAGAGGAAATTTTATAGAGCAGATCAGAAATCCAAAATCATCATCTTGTTTGGAGTGTTTGACGATGTATAACCCCACATTTGAGATGCCACATCAGCCAACGAAGTTTGGGATAAGTTGAGCATGGTGTACAAGGCCATAAGTTGAGCATGGTGTACGAGGCCAAAAACAAGAATGTTATAATGAATTTGTAGAGTCAGTTACACACATTGAATTTCAAGAAAAATGACAAAATCGAAGATTTCTTAAGAAGAGTTTCAGAATTGAGGGCTTCACTTCTAGCCCTAGGATAAGCTGTCAAAGATGATGCTCTCGTTCCCATTATTATAAGAGCACTCCCTTCTTCATACCATATTTTTTTCACACCCATAAACTTTTAAGATACGACCGTTAGTTTTGAGAAATTGGTAAACCTAATGCAACAAGAGGAAGCCGAGCACAATAAGGATGATGAAGAGGAGGAGGCACTTTCTTCACATCAAAAATGGAAAGGAAAAGGGAAATGAAAACCTAATTCCTATAAAAATTCCCAAAATAAAAATTAGTATCAAGGGGACAAACAACATAAGAAGAAATGTCCAATTTGTAAAAGAGGACATGACCTAAAAATTGTTGGTATAATACTTACAAGAAAGGTTCATCAAGCAATTCTAGACCTCCAGAACAATAATCTTACAACGGACATTCTAACCACAATCAAGGGGAAAAAAAGGGTAACTGGAAAAGAAGACCCCATCACCAAGGCAATATTGATGAATAACAAGAACAGTTAGATGATGAAGACTACTTGTATACTGCTCGATTAAGTGAACCATCCACGTCATCTAGTGATGTTTGGTATGTTGATTCAGGAGCCACTCGACACATGACCGGCCACAGAGACTGGTTTACCTCAACGAGGGATAGGCCTTCTAAAAACCATGTTTCGGTGGGTGATGATTCTTCATATACAGTACAGGGGATTGGGAATATTCCTTTACCCCTTGGTTCACACAACTGCAAGCTTTCAGATGTATTATATGTCCCTAAGTTAACAAAGAATATACTTTTAGTTAGTCAACTCCTTGATCACAACCTAAAAATTTACTTTGATAGTCATTCCGGAAAGAAAATTAGTTTGATTAGAGATAAATCACGAGGCTCAAAAATATTTACAAAAGCCTCCAATGTGGGACGCATGTTCCAGCTTGATTTTTTCACAGAGACAATTAAGCTCTTATGGCTAAGAACTCTACCTAAAAAAAGTTGTGGCATCAGAGACTTGGTCATGTTAGTTTCAAATATCTTGAGACACTTCCCTGGTGCAATATGGTACATGGGATACCATCTCTTCAGAAGGATATAAACAAGTGTCATCACTACCTAGTAGGAAAACAACACAGAGCTTCATTCTAAAAGAGTGCATATCAAGCTCATGGAAAACTTGACTTGGGTCATACCGATATTTACAGTTGAATGCAACTAATTCATTCAAGGTTCCAATACTTCATGCTTTTTGTTGATGACTATTCAATAAAAATGTGGACTTCTTGTCTTCATAAGGAAAGTGAATATTTTGAAACCTTCAAAAAGTTCAAAGTAGTAGTTGAGAATGAAACTGGTCGTCACATTAGAATTCTTCACTCATATCGAGGGGGGGGAATTCACCAGTGATGTGTTCAAAGAATACCCAAAAAATCACGGGATTCATCAAAAAATTCCTCCTCCACACACACTGCAACAGAATGGTGTTGTTGAGAGAAAAAAACATACTATCATGGAAATGGTGCGATGCATGATCAATGACTTTGGACTTGCAAAGACATTCTGGGAAGAAGCAATAAAGACAACAATCTATTTTTGGAATAGACTGCCCATAGTTTCTCTTGACGGAGTAATGCCACAAGAAGCATGGTCGAAATGGAAACCATCTATTACACACCTAAGAGTATTCGAGTACAATGAAAGTATGCACATACCCAAGCAAAATAGAAATAAATTGGACTTGAAGTCACATAAAATTGTCTTCATTAGGTATAATGAAGATACTCTTGAGTACAATTTGATGGATCCAAAGACCATAAAAGTCTACACTAGCAGAGATGTTGAGTTTTTTGAGAAGAAGGAAGCAGAGTCTCCTCATCCAGACTCACTAGATGTAGATTTTTCATCAACTGTAAAAATTGAATCTCATGTTCCCTTAGATGATGAAAGTGGGGATGGGGATGATGGTGTTGATAAGATAGAACCATAACTCATTAGAACAGTTCATCGTATGCCCACGTGGTGTACTAGCACATTAAGAGATGCAAGAATGGATGCTCTACTAGATACATCCACCCCGAGACCATGGACTTGCAGTAAAGTAAGAGAAGAAGTGAAATTTTACCTTATGAGTAGAGTAATTGAATTTGATGACCCCTCTACAGTCTAGAAAGACCTACAGTCAAAAGCTTGAAAATATGCCATGGACATTAGATATCAATCAGTGGTGAAAAATAACACTCGGCAACTTGTCAATCTTCCACCAGGGAAGAAACCCATTAAATGGAGATGGATATTCAAAATGAAGTACAAAGTAGATAGGACAATGGACAAGTATAAAGCAAGACTTGTAGCAAAGGGGTATGCACAAAAAAAGGCATTGACTATGACGAGACATTTTCTCCCACATCTAAGATCAAAATGATTAGGATGATCTTTGCTCTAGCTACACGGTTTGGATAGAAATTCCATCACATGGATGTAAAAAGTTCCTTCCTGGATGGTTATTTACAAGAAGAAGTCTACATAACTCAACCTGAGGGATATGTAGTACATGGTCAAGAAGAAAAGGTATGCAGGCTCAAGAAATGTCTGTATGACCTCAAATTGGCACCCCGGACATGGTACATCAAGATTGATGAGCATCTCGTATAACATGGATTTTTTATAAATCCAAACGATCCCAATATTTACCTCAAAACAAAAGGGGGGAGATTGTGATTTTCATTGTTTTTGTCGATGATCTAGTCATGTTGGCTTGGAAATTTGTCTTAGGGAAAAATTTGTGGTTTTCCTCACCAAAACTATGGGAATCTAAGTCCTTCTACTTTGGATGGTGCAACTGTCATATTATGCATGTAAAATAGGTGGATTCAATGGTGGTTTTTCAACCAGAGATCCATAGGGGCACTCCACTGACCCTATGAAAAAGTCCTACAATTTCTTGCTAGGACAAAAATTTGTCTGAGAGTCAGAAAGGGAGTGGGAAAGATGACAAGGAGATCAATGATGAACGTAGAACATCACATGCCTGCATACATTGATCAAAAAGTTCATCACATGCATTTAATTGGAAGAAGAACAAATTTGTAAACCCAAGCTACAAGACCGAATAAAACACATTCGTCACAAAGTACCAATAAATTTCTCCATCAAAGGGACTTAAAATTAATTATTTTCTTATTGAATCCAAAGAAAAACTTGTACAATGAATGGGAAATAGAAGAATATTGTAGGAAGAATAGAATAGAAGAAGATTGACTATCGTTTTTGTCCTCTATTCGCAAAACGCATTTACAGTATCCAAATTCAATTGCCAACCATTACAATGACTTTTAGATCCCATGAAATAGCTCACACAAGGTTGTTACAACTTCACAAGACATCCAAAAAATGGTTTTAATTGAATCTAATCATTTGGGCCATTTTAAATTCCTGATTTGCAGAGAAACAATAATGGTGCAAGAAAACCAGAAATTCATAATTATAACCATTTTTTTCTTTACCAGTTTGAATATGAACCATTAGATCACCTTTTATACCTTTGAGTTTGATCCATCCACATGGAAAAAGGTGATTTGAGTGGCCATGCAGAACGCCTTTTTGTTTTACAAATTTTTGAAGATTTGGCAATTTTTCACTTTTTTCTCCTCTAGCCCATTTTGACTTGTCAACATGGACACGTGGCGTCTCTTGATTGGAAACGGGGTCACCATGTTTCACCTTTTTTTTAGATTGTTTCTTTGAATGGTTGACGAAATAAATAGGGTAACGGGCGTAGGAGGAATACCTGTTCAAGTGTCGGTTGATGGGTTGTTGTACATGTATGACTTCTGAATCCACAACTGATCGTGGGAGCTTGCTTTTGGCTAGGAGGAACTACCTGTAATGAAAAAAAGACCACTAGAAAGAATTAAACAATATGAGTAATGAACTACCTAACATAAGTTAGATCTGGGAACTATGATACTTCCTAGATGGTTGTCAGTTCATTGTTTTAAACAAATTAATGCAGTAAACAAAGTAAATCCTATTGTTATTTTAAAATGATTTAGGTATCTCAGTTAAAACAAAATAATAAATAGATCTAATCTAACAGGCTAAGCTAGAATAGAATCCACAAGTCAAATGGTTGGTTCTAGGTGCTGTAGGTCTGATAAAGGTGTTGGGGAGGTCACAGGTGAGTGAGGGTGAGGTAAAATGGGGTGAATAGGTCTCTATTTAAGGTTGTGTGGGTAAACACAGAGACCGACGTTGGTCAGGGGTGACCAGCCATGGTTAGGTATAACTGGTGCCGGTTACTGTGAGATCTAGAAATGTCACATAACATGGTTTTGGTCGTCTTTGTGATTGCACAAGAGATTTCATTTGGATGGAATGAGGTAATGGGTGACTAGAGTAGGTTCTGGCAATGTTTTACTTGGTCTACGGAGGTGAAAGGTGTTGAAGATGGTCAATAAGGAGCAAGACAAACAATGGGTGATAAAATAACAATGAAATGAAATAACCAGGAAAGTATGGTGTTATACTTACATGGATTATGTTTCTGAAAGTTTGTGTGTGAAGGATAGAAGTGTTGATGATGGGTTTTGGAGGCCACAAGTGATCACCAACTGAAGAGAAGCTTCTTCATGGGTTGGATGCACACTCCTCTTTTGTTTAGATAGATCCAAATGTGGTTGGGATGGCCATGCAGGAGAAGATGCTCAATCTCCTTCCTTGGATGTGAGTTCTTGCTAGAATTGGCTCTCTGAAGATGCATTATATTTTTGAGATCTCGTTCTTGCTTGTCAAATTTTTCTCCCAATGTTTTCCAAACTTGAGAATAAGGTAGTTTAGGAGTTAAAAAGGAGTAACCGACGGTGGTCTGGCTTAACTGATGACATCGGTCAAGGTGGGATTTTATACGTTTACCAAAATTAGCGGAGATCGTCCTAATTTCCTTGGATATTATGTCATTATCCCGTGGATTCAACTGGGAGCTTCTTGTGAGCAGTGGGAATGTGGTTAGAGGGAATGTAGGCATTGATTTTTAGGGTTTTGGTAAGTCTTAGTTAGTTATGGTAACTTACTAAGAATAGGTATTAGGTTGAGTTGGCTTAGTGAGGTGTCTGGGTGAAGTTTTTTTTTTTAAATTATTTAAATTAAGATATTTAAATAATAAATATGGTAAAGATAATGAATTAATTTAATTAAATTAATAATAGTGGGGTGAAGGGGGTCATGGCTAGGTAATGTGTGATAAAGGGTGCTTATTGGTCGAGGTACAAAAGGGGAGTGTCACATGATTTTAGTGTCTACATTTTTCCCCTTTATGTTACATGGCTTGTATTGGTAAGCGATGTTAACAAAAACAAGGTGTAGTTGGCCCATGTGAGGGTGAAGATGATCATCCTCAAACCAGGAACTGACGAAGAAACAGGTTGATGCGGTGAGTGGTTTGATAAAAGGTAAATGTGAAGAAAGGGGAGATAGGTGTAGGGGAAGAGGGTGAAAGGTCTACTCAAGAAATCCAGGTAATGGGTCAGGGTAAAAGGTAGAAGCAGTCAAATGCACACACACGTATAAACTGCAGCACGCTACCAGGCTAAAGAGCAGGAAAACTCTACATTTTTTAAGGTTGATAGGTTTATCCAAACAATGGTGAAGTGAATCCGGTATCCAGGGTATAGGATAAGGTCAAGAAACACAATGTAGGTTAGGTGTAAAAATTTTTAGGTATGTTTCGGTACACCAAAGCTAGGGTCAGGATAAACGGTCACGACAATAGGCTAGGTAAGGTCATTAGGTCAACAACACAGGTAATAGTGCCACAAGGTATAGAGAACACATGAGTCAAAGGTCACTAGTGATGGTCTAGGTCCAAACATTGAGATCACAGCATGGGTAAGGCCAAGGAGGGGTGAAATAATAAGGGATCAACAACGGACATGAGGAGGTGGAAGAGGGTGGAAGGCCAGAGGTGAAGGTAAAGTGATCCTGGTAGGTGTATGGAGGGAAAAAGAAAAGTGGGGTAAGGAAACATGAGGTAAATTTGAGGGTAATGAGTATGTAGGGTAACTTACATCGGTCATAAGGAACTGATGATGGTGTAGGGTAACTGACGGCGGTAGTATAGGGTAGTAGACTGGCAGCGGTCAAGGGGTAACCGATGTCGGTCGGGCTTGGTAGGGTATAAAAAGTGGAAAACCCACATTTGAAAAGTCATTTGTGTTGTTGAAAAGGGAGAAAATGACAAAAAGGTAGAAAAGAGGAATAGGAAAAGAGAGTACAACCGAGAGCTTGGTTGGTGAGCCACATAGGCGAGAGTGGGTGATTGAGGGGTGGGGCCGCGAGATTAGGTGGCACGATTCATGTGGCTGAGGATTGTTGGTTCGGTGGAGGATGGCAGAGACCGGAGAGAGCTCGAGAGGAGCGGCGTGGAGGTCGGAGGTGCCACCACGATGGCGACAGCGAGATTAGGTAGGATTTGAATTGTTGATTTTGATGTTTGATTGAATTTGATGTAAGATGTAGAAAAAATATAATAAAATAATGGGGGGTTTGTGGCGGTGAAATAATTTCAAAAAAAAGGGAAAAAGAGGGGGAAAAGGTAATAGTGGATGGTAAGGGGTAGGGTAAAGGGGTAATATCGGAATAATGAAGGGTGTAAAGAGTGATCGGGATGGGTAGAATGTCAAGGAAGGGAAAAAATAGGGTTAGAAAGTCAGGGTAGGTGGCATGATAGTGACCAACGTCAGTCGACTTGTAGCCGACGTCAGTGGGTAACGACTAGTGTCGGTCACAAGAACAGTGACCAGTGTTGGTTAAAAGAGGACCGTGGTTGGTCAGGTGATAGTCGGGGTTGGTTAACCTTAGTTTTGGGTAGGTTTGGGTGAGGGTTGGGTTAGATAGGTTCAGGTAGAGGGGTGTGGGTAGGTTTGGGTAGATAGTGTCGGGTGGATGGGTTTGGGTAGATAGGTTCGGGATGTGGGGTAAAATGGGTAAGATGGGAAAGGTATACTAATTTATAGCTATTAGATGGGTGCAAGCCCAAGATGAGATATGGATGAGAGACCGAGAGCCACTTATATTGCTTGAGCTGTATTAATATGAACATGTAGATATGAGGAGATAGATGATATGTAGGTGATGTTGTTGTGATGTGTATGAGTTTACTTGAATTATGATATGGATGGAAAATAGATGAGCTAGGCATGATAGATTCAGGTCATAGGCATGGATCAAGTCAGGTCAGTTTAGGGATGGATTGAGTCAGGTCGGTTTAGGCATGGATCGAGTCAAGTTTGTTTAGGCATGGATCGAGTCAGGTTCATTTAGAATGATTGAGTCAGGTAGTTGTAGGTGGTAAGTCAGTCGATTTAGGCATGATCAAGTAAGTTTGTTTAGAATGGACTTGAGTTAGATCAGTTTTTAGGCTGATTGACGTCAGGCTGGTTTAGCATGGATAGGTATATAGGACAGTTTAGCTGGATTGAGTTGTCAGTTTAGGCGCGATTGAGATTAGCTGTTATAAGCATTGGGATTCATGAGTCAGTTTAGGCAGATTGAGTCAGTCTTCGTTAGCATGATTGATTCAGGTCGGTTTATGGCATGATGTTCATTTCTGTATTCTTGATAACATATAATGGCTACTGTATAATGCATTGAGGATGGTGTAAAGGAGTTAAAAAATGTTGGTTATGTTATAAAAATAGTGAAATAAGATAAGTGGTAAAGGTTATGTGGTATATGGGTTAGATGTTGAGGTGTTTGATAGGAATAGGAAATCAGGTAAAGGTGGGGGAAAATGGTTAGGGTAAAGAGTGGTCGAGCTAACCTTCCAGGACCCCATGCCCAGGAAGTGCTGCCTACATAGTCTTGGTGAAAAGGGACCTCATACTGATGTAGTTATCCCATAAGCTAGGGAAAAAATGAGTTGGTAGGTTTGTGGCATGTCGTGGGTTTTAGGTTTAATAGGTGTGGGTAGATTATAGGTAAAATGATGCATGTGAAGGTGATTATGGCAAAAGGGGAGAGCTACCCCCAAAGGTAAGCATCGAGGACCAAGTCCTATATAAGGTAATTAGAACGTAAACAAAGATAGTTTAAAAGATAAGATGGGGCAATAGAGCCACCTGATTGGGTAGGATCCTACTGAGTAGATCATACCTTGGAGGGGTGATGAACACAAGACCTGAAAGGCACCGCACAATTAACGGTTCTATGATGAAGGTAGTCATAGGATCACCAAATTTCTAAATTCCAAGATGTCCCTTGAGGAAAATAAGAAAATGAGATTGGAAATGGTAAGGTGGGTAAAAGGTAGTTAATTTGATATGTTTGAGTGACAGGGATTTTTGGCAAGAGGTCTGAGGTCACAATGGGCAAGTCGATGACTAAAAAGTTTTGTTTCTTGTGATAAACTGATCGATGGAGGAAGTTTAAATGTGATAAATAATATGGTACTCCTTGAGGTCTTTATAAAGTTGATCAATGTGGGAAGCTTTGATTTCTCTCATTTTTAATTTTTATTTTTTTGAAAGCTCCACATAGCTATCCTTCGAGGGAGTAGTCTATTTATAGTAGCAATTTTGTCCAGGGGAAGATGTCCTTTTGAGGGAGTCATCTTTTTTATTAGAATTTTGACTCAAGGAGTTTTGTCCCATGTGAGTGTCTTTGAAATCATGGAAAAGACCAAGGTGAAGGATAGCACTCTTGTTCAAAAGGAAAGGTGGAATGACTGTTGTATATATCTCCCTCCCCGGGTAAATATAGACAAACGAAAGAATATGGAGATTAAAGAAACTCAAAACCTGACATTTTTTTATGCCAAAAAATTTGTGCCCATGGTGTAGGTTTGAGGTGCACAACACAGAGTGTGTCGACATGACAAAATTCATGCCCATGGTACAGGTTTGAGGCGCACAACACAGAGTGTCAACATCACAAAATTCACGCCGATAGCGCAGGGTTGAGGCGCACAACATAGAGTGTCGACATGAAAAAATTCACATCCATGGCGCAAGTTTGCGGTGCATAACATAGAGTTTCGACATGACAAAATTTGCGCCCAAGGCGCATCTTTAGGAGGCACAACATTTTAAACATTGACACCCTGACAGGAAGCAAACCCTGGCACAGATATTCAAATGGCCATAACTTTTCACAGGGAGCTCAGATTCATGCAAGGTTGGACTTTTCGGAAATCTTAAGAGGTCCTCTATCCAACTATGAACAGATATCTTTAATTGGGTGAGAAAACTTTCTTCAAAAATGCAAAAGACAATTCGCCATTTTTTGGGTTTGCTAAGGTCCTCACCTACCGCCATAATGAGATGAATTAAACACAACTTGGAAGTGGTTGGGGTAGATTAGGAATTCCTCTCTCTTTTATCTCTAATTATTCCTATAAATTGTAAGGAGGAGCTTCTTTCTAAAGGTTGGACATTCTTGTTTTGCCCATCCCTTCTTCTCTTTGGCAGGTGAATTTGTGGAGTTCAAACCTCCCATTTAAAATTGTAATGCAACTTTGCCTCTTGGCATTTTGTAGTGTATTGTGTTAATATTTGGAGCAAATAATGCATGTCTGTGGATGATTCTCAACCCTCTCTGTGTTCATTTGCATCCTCTTGATCTTTCACTGCAAATCTAGTTATATGTGCATGATCTTGCATTGCATTTTAATGGTTTGTGTTTATTGGCAAGACATGTGTTTCTTCATTCCTTGGTGCATCACCTTTGTTAGTTTAGGTTTATTTTTATGCATATTCTTACCCTATCTCCTTGGCAAGTTAGATTAGGTTTTTTAGTAAACCCTCTACATTTTTACGTGTGCATCTGAAAAAAGGAACAAGAACGGGCCTTCATCTGGAGAGCTTTCCCGATTCACAAGGTCCCACACTTGGGAAAAGCTCCATGTTATGCAATCACACTAAGAGTCTCAACCCATTGAGTTGCAGACATTTAGGGGTGTTGTGATTCACCATCAACAACGACCATGGGATCTCATCTAAAGATAGACAAAAAGTATCCATGAGAATCATGCTATGTGCAGTGCCATGGTGCATGTATTCACAAGTAGATAACAAGTGATGGGTACTCACATGGTTCTTGTTTAGTCATTGGAGATGAGAGGTGGAAAAGGTAAAAGGTGCTCAAGGGATGAGCATGAACTAGATAAATAGTGATGTAGGACTAGAGGTTGATTGTAGAATGGTCGAAATGTAATGCGTTAAGGGGATCAGGTTCAGGTTTACCCTCAAGTGAGGAAAAATGATAGGCACCTGATCCATAGGTATGAGTTACGATGTAGGGTCCAAGCCAATTAGGAGAAAAATTTCCCCGTTTTCTTTTCTCTGCTTTGGTTACGTGTTGATTTTCTTTCGAAACAAGGTCACCAACTTGGAAGGTGTGTTCATGAACACGTTTGTCATAGGAACGTTTGATACGTTGTTGATAAACTTGAAGTTGATCTAGAGTGTTAAGATGACATTAATCTAGTAACTCCAGTTGTGCCAAGCGGTCCTAACAAAAGTCATCATCAGTAAGCATGTCATGGAGGGAAATGCGGAGTGAGGGGATCTAGACTTCGAGAGGCAAAAGAGCCTTTGTACCATAGACCAAAGAAAAGGGTGTGGCCGCAGTGGAGCTGTGAATACTAGTGTGGTATGCCCATAGGGCGAAAGGAATGTGCATATTCCAATCCTTCCCAGTATCGTCAACCACTTTCATGAGAATTTTTTTGAGGGTTTTATTTGTGGATTCGGCTTGGCCATTGGTTTGTGGGTAATAAGGTGATGAGAAACTAAGTTGAATGCTGAAGGTGTCACAAATTTTTTGTAATGTTTTGTTTTTTAATTGTTTTCCATTGTCAGTGATGAGGTGATGAGGGACACCAAAGCAGCAAATGATGTGATGGTTAATGAACTCACATATTTTCTTGCCTTTCATGGAAATGAACAGTATGGCTTCTACCCATTTTGTGTAGTATTCGGTAGCAGTTATAATCCATTGATGGCATTGGGAAGAATGAGGATTGATTTCTCTGACAAGATCCAAACCCCTTTAAGAGAAGGGCCAAAGATCTTGAGCAACCTGTAAGGCATGACTGGGTGTATGATGAAGGTTGGAATGTTGTTGACATTTCATGCAACGTTTTACATAGTTGCAATAATCATGGTTAAGGGTCAGCCAGTAATAGCCAAGGAAAAGAATACGCTTAGCAACAACAAGACCACTAAAGTGGCCTCCACATATGCCATCATGAACTTCCTTGATGGTGTAATGAATTTCAGAACTTATGAGGCATTGTAAGAGAATACCATCAAAGTCGCACTTATAGAGGAGTCCCCCCAGAATAAAAAAACGGGATACCTTCTTAAGGAAGGCACGTTTTCCATTACATGTGAGATCAAGAGGCAATATAGAAAGGGAAAGGTAGTCCACAAGTTGCTTATACCAAAGATCTTGTGTGTTTAGTGAGGTAGTTTGGATGAGGTTAATACAACAAGATTTATAAGAAGATCTTAGTATGAATTTTATGGTAATAAATATGTCTGAATCATCAGGCGAAGCGGGTATTTGAGAAGTGAGGTAGGCCATGGTATCCATGAATTTATTGGTGGATCGCGGAACGTTTTGAATTTTATAACGGTCAAAGGTAGTCAAAATGATGTTGACGTAACGTTTGTATTCTTGAAGTATTTCATTATGACACTAATAAACACCATTGACTTGGTTTAATACCAGTTGATAATTACCAAATATATTAATGGAATTAACGTCTAAGGCATAGGTAGTCACGAGACCCAATACGAGTGCTTCATATTCGGCGATATTGTTGGTGCATTCGAAGTTGAGTTTAAATGATAAGGGCATGCGTTCACCATCAAGAGGAATGAGGATAATGCCTACACCACCCCCACGCTGACATTTGGAACCGTCAAAGAATAAGGTAATTTGGTAAGGTTCGTCATCCAAAGAGAGGTTAGCAATGGATTTGTTAGGGAAATCAAAGTTCAAGGGTTGGTCCCTAGCAATAAGTGCATCAACCAGTTGGTCAGTGATACCCTGGCCTTTAATGGAATTTTGGTGGATGAATTCGAGGTCAAGATCAAATAAAAGCATAAGCCATCACACAGTGTGTTGATTTTGATAAGGTTTAGCATACATGAAGTGCAAAGGGTCACTGTTGGTCATGACATAGGTTTTGTGGTTGAGTAGGTAATGGCGGAGTTTGGTGGCAATGAAAAATAAGGCTAAGAAAAGTTTTTTTGGGTGAGTGTATTGGGTTTCGTAGTCTAGAAGGGTATGGTTTATATAATAAACCACCTTCTCCCTATGTTGTTCATCATGATGAGTAAGCATAGCCCCTAAGGAGTGATCAGTAGTTGATATGTACAATTACAAGGGATGGTCGTCTTTAGGTGGAATGAGTACGATTGGTTGGAGAAGGTATTGTTTTAGGGCCTCAAAAGCTTTGTGACAGTCATCATCCCATTTAAAGGAGACATCCTTCCTAAGTAGATAGTGAAATCATTGACACCGATCTAATAATTGGGAAATAAATTGACAAATGGACTACAATTTACCTTGCAGGCTACGAAGTTGTTTAAGGTTAGTGGGTAGAGGCATTTCAAGAATGGCCTTGCCTTTAGTTGGGTCAACTTCTATACCACGTAAGGAAATGATAAATCCCAAGAGCTTTCTTGAGAGAACCGTGAAGACACACTTTTTTGGTTGGAGGTAGAAGCAATATTTAATGAGGTGATCAAAGATGGTTTTGAAGACAGCGAGGTTCTCGGTGCAGCGCTTAGATTTAGCCAAGAGATAATCCACGTAATCTTCCAATATGCGATGCATGATATCATGGAATATGTAAGTCATATCATGCTAATATGTAGCACCATCATTTTTAAGGCCAAAAGGCATGACTCAATAGCAGAAGGTCCCCCAAGGGGTAATGAATGCGGTCTTGTGCTGATCTTCTGGGGCAAGAAAAATTTGTTTATAACCCAAGAAACCATCCATGAGTGACAGTATCTTGTGACCCGCAATAAGGTCCACCAGTTGATCAATACCGGGCAAGGGAAAGTCATCTTTCAGGAAGGCGAGGTTGAGGTCACAGAAGTCCATGCAAATACAGATTCCCCATGTATATTTAGTGATAGGGAAAATGTTAGAAATCCAATGAGGATAATCAATGGTAAGATGAAGGAAATGGAAATAAGATGCTGAAGTTCTTCTTTGACAAGAAGGGCAATGTGAGGGTGTATTTTCTGTAGCTTTTGTTTGATAGGTTTGACATCGGGAATGGTTACGATATTGTGGACCAATATGGTGGGGTCAATACCAGGCATGTCTACGTAAGACCAAGTTAAAGTGTGGCTATGATATCGAAGAAAAGAAGTGATGGCTTTCTATTCAGCAACATCTAAAGATTGTCCTATCTTTAGAATGTACGGGTCATTCTGAGTATGAATGTTGATTTTGATAGTCGATTCATTCAACATGGTTTACATCTCAGAGGGTAACGACTAATGAATATACGAGTCTTCTACACCAAGTTAGGTGAGTATGGAGTCATCATCCTGACATTGAACGACGTTAATGGTTAGTGTGTTGTCATCGATCATCTCAGGATACAGGAATGGAAGAGTGGAAGGGCCCTCACCTTCGCGTTGATAAGTCAGAGGCCCCAAGGAAATGGTGTTTATGAAAAAAAAAATTAGGATGGATAGATTTATGATCCATCGACTCCATCGGTGAGGGTGGTAATGAAGGTGGAGAAGGTCTAGGGTCTGCAATGAGTTCGATGCGGGCCTGTTTGGTAGGAGGTTCCGGGAAAATGATGCCACTACGGTCATTATGTTTGTAGGTGGTAAATGGAATAATGGTATGGAAACCTTGCTCATAGAAGCCAAAGCCAAAACCCTTCCATGCATAGCAGTGCAGGAAGGTTTGAGTGAAATGATAATTGGTAAGTGATTGGAAGTCAGCAAAAAATGGGTGGGGTTGTGATGGTGTTTCAAGTGTGTAGGTGGTATTATCAAGTCCCCCATAGGTGAGACTAGTATGAAGATGAGGAGGACCATAAAGGAGGTGTTCTCTAATACAGTGATCATAATGAGGGTGTTGGTGAAGGCTTCCATACTCATGGGGAGTAAGGAATGTGTTGATACTATATAGGCGGTACTCTCCTAGAGTGAGGCGTTGAAAAACACCTTCCAAGGGATCGGTGGTTGGTATGTGGGTAGCCAGTATGGATGATGTGTCGGAGTTCAATACGGAGGTGGTGTTAATGGATTGGGAAGCTAATGGGTCAGCCATGGAGGTTATAGTGGAGGTAGGAAATAAGGAGGTATGTGTAGTTGATGTACTACTTGCAACTGGTATGGTAGAGGTGGTATAGGTGAAGCAGGTAGTGGTTGCAGAGGTAGATGGACTTGACAGGTATGTGCACATCATTGGGGCGTCGGTAAGAGTATAGGTTAGCATGTTTGATAAGTGACTGGGTCATGCTGGAATGTATAAATGTGTTTCCTTCATGTTCAACACTTTACAGCAAGACTTGCAAAGGTGGAAGGAACGTAACCCATGACAAGGATTCCAGGGTCTACGTAAGACAACAATTATATTGGGAAATGGAATTACCTTCCAAAACATAAAAACAATTATAGAACGTGTGGGGTCCAGCACAAAATGTGAAGGATGAAAATTCCTAGTTGGATGGAGGTGATGCGTCGTTGACATGAACAGTACATGACCTGGATGTTTTTTGGCATGCAAAGGTCAGGTAGGCGCATTTGAGAAAAATACATGGGGGGAAATGACGTTAATGCTAGCACCTCCATCAATCATCACACGGCATACCCATATGTCAAAAATGTGGACAAAGATGAAGAGGGTTGGGTCTGGGTCCTCATTTTGGTATGGTGCGATCTCCTCCTCTGAGAAGCTAAGGGAGGCCACTTGGTGAACAAGGTGAGGTGAAGATGACGGTGGGAATTTGGTGAGCGAAGCTACATGGTGGGGTGTGATAATGGAGGCCACGAGTGTAGGTTCATTGGGTAAAACCTAGATAGATTGAAGAACCTCCATGAGGGCCTGACGATGGGATTATGAGGTTTGGATGAGGTCATATAAGGACATTCTAAGGGGTGATTGGTGTAATTGTTTGAGCATGGTGCGATGTGTGACACCATTAGAAATGGGGTATGTGGGGACCCATATAGTTATCCTAGGTATGGGTGTAGATGGTATGTTGGGTATAGGGTTGGCTGGTGGGTCAGCTGCCTTTTCTTTACCCTTCTGCGCATGTGTAGTAACATGTACCATGTTGATTTGAGGGAATTTGTCAAACGGAGAGGATGTAGGGTAAGTGGTATAATGACATGAAGGGAAAAAACCTACGGGAGGAGAAAAGCCCTGTGAGGTTAGTTGGGCCCAGTGACATTTGGGTGGTGGAATGGCAAGTTATCTGATGCGAACCATGCTAATTTGAAATTTTGTGTGTGGTTCTAGGAGCTTTGAGGGTGGAGGTTGTGGTTGTTGAGTACGCAGTGTGGGAATGGGTATTAGTGAAGCAGGATCCTCGTCAACGAGGTCATTGTCATCAAATTTGGTTTCGGGTGGACATAATTGGATAAGGAAGATTTTCAAGGCCTTACAGTTCTCCACATCATTCCCTGACACATGATGGTATGCACAAATTTTGGTATTATCAAACCCTTTTGGCTTGGGTTTGAGGGGATCGTAGGGTTGGAGTGGTGGTAATGTGATAACAAAAGTCTCAAGTAGATTAGTTAAAATTTTGGCATATGACCCTGCTAGTGGCTCACAATGAGAAGTGAATGTGCGTTTAGGTGTAGGTGTGGGTGGTTGTCGGGGGATTGGTTTTGGGAGGGTAGGAACGGGTCGAGCTATGGGTTTAGGTTCCGGTGTGGTTTGAGGTATCGGTCGGGTTTGTTTGGGTAGGGATATAGTAGATGGATGGGTAGGAGGGTGTGGGGGTGTTTTGGCTACCTTGTTGTGGGGTAATGGGATTTATTTTTTGGGTTGCACCTTCTTGGGTAAAGGTGATGTGGGTGTGCGAGGTCTAGAGGGAAAATCAGATGGAGGGAGAGTGAGAGTTACAAATGGGGATAATGGGGGTGCTATGAAGGTAGATGATGCGGGTCATGTTTGGGGTGTGAGGGATAATGACTAAAATGTAATAGGTCGTGAAGTAACGGTTTAAGGTATTGGGCGTAAAGAGACTACAGGTGCAGGTATGCATCATGTTATGTGACGAGGTAGGTTAGATATTTGTGACAAAGGAATGGGTTGTTGTGTTATTGGGTTATGATTGGGTGAATGGTGCTTGACCCTATTGGGTGGCTGAGGTCTGAAGGCCGATGGGACCAGTGCGGGTGTAATTAGTGCGGTAGGGGTATGAGGTTGATGAGTTTGTTTCTTTGGTTTGGGTGTCGGAGCAGGTCTGGTATTGACGATGGAAGATGTAGCTAAATCTAGTTTAATAGGTGGATGAGTGAGGCTGGTGGTTGGGGTGACCCCTACGGTGGTAATAGGTTTAGTGGAGCTAAATGTTGTGGGTACAAGTTTAGGTTTAGGCATAGGTCGGGTTATGGGTAAGGGTGTGGTGTGAGTGCTAACGGATATCATAGAAGGGGTTACGAAAACAGTGGTTGTATGTGGTTTGATGGGTGAAAATGTGTTTGGGTAGATAGTGGGGGTGTCATCGAGGGATTGTTGCATCTGTGTTGAGACAGGGAGTAAGAGGTGCCCCCATAACAAAGCTCTATCCACATACTCTAAGTTATCAACCAAACGTGAGAATGGACTATTTGTGGGTGGAGTTGGTGAAGACCTAATGGGAATTCCCATAAAATGCATCTTAGAGATAGGGAATTGGCTAGCTTAAGATTCTATGGGTAATAGAGCTGAAAGTAGGTCTATTGGATGTCGGGTAGTGGATGGAGAATGCTCACCAAGAGGCAAAGGTATCTCCACTGGGTCTATGATGAGTGGAAGAGATGATGAGAGTTCCTTTATCAGTGTAAGAACTTATAGGTTCTCCTCTGTGGGTGGAGGAGGTAATGAGTGCTCCTCTATAGGTGGAGGAGGTAATGGGTGCTCCTGTGTAGGTGAAGGAGGTAACGGGTGCTCCTCTTTGGGTGGAGGAGGTATGGTAGGTAAATTTCCACTAAGTGGAGAAGCTAGGGGTGAGATGGTCTCAATGTCGGTAGGAAACTCCTTTGTAGGTGATGACGGGTGTTCTTCTATTAGTGAAGGAACAGTGACGGTTGTTTCAAACATGGAAGGAGGGTTTTGGGCTAGGATTTCCTCTATGGAAGGGATATGAGGTAATTGAGATGTAACAGGTACCTCGTTAAAGGTTGCATGAACCTCAGGAGTATGGGTATCATGAGTGGATGTCTCACCTGTTTGATCGGATGAAGGGGAATGATTGGGAAATGGTTTCTTGAATATTTGTAAATTTTGGTTAGGGGCAGCGTTGGGATTATCCATAGTAAAATCACCTTTCTAGAGAATTTCCTGGACAATATTCTTGAAATTGATGCATTTGCCGTCACTATGACCCTTCACTCAGTGATAGTTACAGAAATCTTGTTCCTTATACCATGCGGGCAAGGGGCGTGCAGGGTCGAAACTAATGTGTGGTTTTATAGGTGGAAGGGTGATGGCACTAACTTTGATCAGCTTTTCTAAAATAGAAGAATAAGGCTCCCCAATTGGGTTATATTTTTGTTGCTCTTGTCTGAATCGAAATTACTGGATAGGTGATAAATTGGATGAGGGTGTGGCTTGATTCGATGGATGTGCTGGGCCAACCTCAAGTACCACTGCATTAGCGGTACCCTTAGCCTTTGAATAATTGGTTGGTGGTTTAGAAGAAGAAGAAGAGGTTTCAGTCGACTTGAATGTCAAATTCTTATTACGTAATTGGATTTTCTTCTCTTCAATAGCATAAATTTCTAACTTTCGTGCCATACTGAATGCCTCATCGAATGTTCTAAAAGTTTGGACCTACAAGTTTAGGGAGATATGTCTGGAGCAAGCTCATGTGAAGAGCTCGATGATTTCAATTTGTGGTAGTTGAAATGTAAGTTAATTGACCAGGCTACGCTAGCGAGCAACAAAATCTGTGATAGATTCATACTCGTACTGACATGTGGAATATAGATTGGTCATGGTAACTTTCTTGGCGATGTCGATAGAAAAATGATCCAAGAAAGCTTGGGATACCTGATTAAATAAAAATATGGAGTGTTTGGGTAACCCACTATACTAATCTAAGGCATCATCATGAGCAATAAAATAACATCCATGTTTAAACGAGTGCAAATGTTGTTGTGGGTCTTCCTTACTATTGAAGCGGTTGAATTTATGCATTTCCCAATGCACGGGGTATGAACAGATGGGAATGGATGGGTGAATAAGCTCGTTGCAAATCTCATCATAAGTGAGAGTGTAATAGAGCCAACAACCGATGCCTCCAGTGTTTGCATCTTATCAATCATCAATCTAATTAGGTCATTGGTGGGTTGTGATGATTGGATGCCTCCTATAACGTGAGGAGGTTGATTTTGGGTGTATAATGGGTGTGACATTCCGGTGTATGGGGCTGCCACGTAAGGTGGTGGAAGAAGGTAATGAAGAAGGGGGCATGTACCCGGAATGAATAATAGATGAAACATGGGGTTGTTGGTAGTATGTATATGGGGGAGGAAGGGTTATGGTAACCCTAGTGGCAATATGGGCTAGTGATTGTGGAATGGAAAGGACTACGTTCTGAAACGGGGTAGGGGTCACCGAAACTGGAGGTGGGAACGTAGCTACGGGTATGTATGATACATTAGGGGAAAATGATGTCATTTTTGGGGGAGTCACCATGGGTATGGTGAATGTAATGGGTGCTACAGGGGTAAAAAACACGGTAGTCATAGCGGGTATAGGACCTAACTGCAAAACACCTGGGAGTAAAGTGTAAGCGGGTAGCACAGAGCCAGATGGGGTTGAGGCGGAAGTGGGTGTGAGTGTCAGGGGGATAGATACGGGCATGCCGTATATCAGCTCACTGAAGGCGTCTCGAGTGGATGAATGGGAGAGGTAAAACTACAAGGCAGTAGGGTTCTAGTCAAGGAGTCGTGTGAACTCCTCATCTTCGGTAACGATATAAGTAGGCTGGATGAGAGCCATGGCTAGTCATAGAATAAAGGGTGGTGAAGGACTAGGGGGGAGTGGTTGGCGACTGGCGTGGAACACGAGGGCATTCGCTTGTCTTCGGGTTAGTACCATCTGAACCAGTACTGATCAGGTGGGGCTGCTTCTCGATAATTGGTAGAGAGAATAGTTGAAAAAGAATGGATGACGTAAATAAAGGTGGGTGGAATATGAAATAGGGTAACCGATGCTGGTTAGGGAAAATAGACGTCAGTGAGGGCTAACCACTGCCAGTTATTGTGGGATATAAGCAGTGAGTAATCAGTGGGGCAGAAGGCAAATCTGATAAGTATGCCAAATCTGGGGATGTGTAAAATGTTAATGGAAAAAGTGATAGTGACAGAGACTGTGGAAAGTGGAAGAAAATGAAGTGAAAATGTCCTTTTGAATAGGTTAGCAAAAGGACCTGGAACCGACGGAGGTGGAGTGTAACTGATGACAGTTAGAGGTAACCGATGACGGTTACTATGAGATTGAAACAGTGATGAGAAAAAGTGGTTGTGAATTAGAATTTGATGAGGAATTAGACCCAGAATTCTAGGAATGATGGTGATATGGCCCAGACACACTCAGAAAAAGTCAGAATACACCAACTATGATTGGGAGTATGCGAGGAAAGACAAAAATAATGATCGAAAGCTCTCACCTCAAAATTCAAATCAAACAAAACACTAAGAAGAACGTTCTTAGAGTGCCTATTCTATTATGTTTTTCAACTTATGCTATTTAAGGACCGACACATGAATTATGAAATATATATTTTGGTGAGGATGTCTTCCTACAAAGAAGGAGATATAAAGGTTGAGGTTTAAGGTTTGTTATGGTGGGGGTGGGCTACGCTTTGAAGTATGACTCAACAGAGCAGCGAGTTGGGTGCCATGCCATGATCATGTGATCACCTACAACTTCTTCCAGGTAAGATGTTGTTTAAGAATGTATATATTTTTAATTTTTTTTGTGGTTTGACAAGACTCAGAGAAAGAGAAAAGGATAGAAGTGTTTTTCTATCATTAGTTTGTCAACCATCAGCCAGTAATGACTTCCAGTGTATAGGTTGCCCTCATTTAATGTGAGCTAATGTAGAAAATCAGAATGCAGTGCACTTGTTTTAATTAGTTATGGTAATTTACTAAGAATAGGTCTTAGGTTGAGTTGTCTTGGTGAGGTGTCTGGGTGAAGTGTTTGTGTGGATATTATTTAAATTAAGATATTGAAATAATAAATATGGTAAAGATAATGAGTTAATTTAATTAAATTAATAATAGTGGGGTGAAGGGGGTCATGGCTAGGTAAAGTGTGATAAAGGGTGCTTATTGGTCAAGGTACGAAAGGGGAGTGTAACCTGATTTTAGTGTCTACATGTGGCTCAATTTAGAACATTTTGAACCTTTGTTGGAAAAAATTTCAAAATCATAAAATCCTCCGCCAGCCTACACTCCCGTGTTGACTTGTTAATGTTGGAAGGACATGTGACACAATTTGATTGGCTACGGAGGTCACATTAATCTTTTTACTTTTAGCCCCAAAGCCTTAAAACTTGAAATCCCGCCGAAGGTCCATCGCCGACTTTGACTAGTCAACAAGGACACGTGGCATCATTTCATTGGTTACGGAACCATGAGTTGATTCATCTCTTTTAACTTTTAAAATAAAAATACTTAAATTTTTAACGTATTCCGCCCGCCCACTCTTCCACTTTTCCTTTTCAACTCCAATTGAACACGTGTTAGCATCCAATTGGTTGCGGGGTCCAGACCTTATTATTTTCTCCACTCCGCTCGGGCTCGAGGATCCGTCGTTGCCAATTACACTTTTTTCCAAAAAGGGAAAAATGGCAAAGAAATCTCCTCAGCTTCGCCAGTCTTCCTTGGGTAAAAAATGCAACTTAGGTCCGTCGAGCCATATTTTGCAAAATACAATGAGTTAGAACGACTTCTTTACCTTTTTGGAAAGGGGAAGAAATTTTCCATCTGATGAAGCAGGTTCCAAACATCGTTGAGCCCTCAGAAAGAATAAAAAATTCAAAATACTCTTATTTGACCATTTTCAAAGGGTACCAACTCAAAAATTTAGGTTTAGACTTGGAAAAATGAAGGAAAATTTTGAGGGGACAATAGCTAGCTCTAGCTTGGAGACATGACATGGATTGAGCAGGGAGAAAACATGGCATGAGGATCCAAAATATCAAGTTCTAAAATATATAATGTTGACGAGTTCTTTATCCATTGGGCCTTGCAGATTCATGTATAACTTTTGAGGAAAGAAAGAAGGAAGAAGAGGACACACAACCAAAAACACACCAAAATAGAAAGGAGAAAACCAAAACACACAACAAGAAAAGGGAAAAAACAAAACTATGGTACAAGGTGAGGGACAACTCACTTTCACTAATGATATAGCTTCAAATATTTTCCACTTCTAGGCAATCCTAATGGAGTTCCAACCAAGTATGATAAGAGAAAAAAATTATCACCACAAGTTCCATGAATTTGAAATGGTCCTAACAAAAAAGAATTAAATTTTCCATGACTACCCTTTGGTTCTCTTCTCTTTTCCCAAAGTAGGAAAAAGTCTCCAACTCTAAAATCTCTTTCCTTGGTCCTTTTGTCAAAAGAGTTTCTTCACTTTCAGCTGATGTTCTTTGATTTTTTCCACCACCTAAGATCTGTTTTCTTCCAAATTCTCAGGAAAGAGGATCCTTTAGTCAATGGAGTCTTTGTACTAGCCATCTTTCACTGATTAAATCAATTTGAGGGCTGCCATTTCAATTGTGATGGGGATCTCTTCTTCAACTCCATACAACAGCTGAAAAGGTGATGTACCTATGGCCTTCTTGATAGTGATCCTATCATCCCACAATGCATCATACAATCTCTTATACCAATTCCTTTGATTCTTATCAACAAGCTTTCAAAAAATAGTCACAATATTCGTATTACTTGACTCATCCTGACCATTTCCTTATGGATAGTAGTCAGAAGAATGGGCTAGAGAGATTCCAAAACCATAACAGAACTCTGTCAACTCTCTTGAACATAAATAGGTGGCATTGTCTACAACAATATTCTTAGGCACTCCAAAATGGACAATGATGTGTTCTTTTATGAAAGTACATACTACTTCAGAGCTAGCTTGTTTGGAAGGAATGGCTTCAACCCATTTTGTGAAGTAGTATGTGGTAGTGAGAACATAAGTATGCCCAGCACTTGAATGAGGATTCAACACACTAATGAAGTCCAACCCCCATTGTTGAAATGGTTCTTCAATGATCACATGCCTGAGTGGAAATGCAGCTAACTGTGGTTTTCCAAAAAATTGTTGGCATGCTTTGCATTTGGAAACCCACTTCAAAGTATCAACAAAAAGAGAAGGCCAATAATACCTACCTTTGAGAATCTTGTGGGCAGTGACCATTGTTGAGAAGTGTCCACCACATGCTTGGTCATGATAGGCCTTAAGTAAATTTCCTTGTTTCTCTTTATCAACACATCTAAGAAAACAACCATCAATCCGTTTCTTGTAAAGTGAATGATTCTAGATCACGTACTTGGCTTCCTTCAGCTTGAGATTCCTTCTTTTTTTCTAGTCTAGATGAGAAGGACATTCTCCATAAGTGAGTAGAAAGGTAATGTTTGCATACCACTCATCAGTAGTGGTTACAAAGAGAACTTGTGGGTAGTCTTCTAAGCAGGTTGAGAAATTTATATCTTTCTCTCCATGTTGAGCTTTGAGAGTTTCATCTTCAATAATCAACTTTCATAATCCATTCCCTCTTACTAGATTAGAGGGCCTAATCTCCAGGTCATAAGCTTGAGTCTTTACAATCCAATTTCCTCTTTTGGCTCCAGGATCTTGTTGTGTTAAAATGGACTTGATTTCACTTCCAGGGACCATCACCACAGTATGAGAATTGAGGATGTAAAATCTAAAGTTCTTCACAGCCTTGACCACTACATATGCATGTTTTTCCAATTGACTGTAGTTTATCTCATGCTTCTTCAAAGGGAAGCTCATGAAAGTAATATGTGCTTCCAAATATTCATCATTCTTTTGGAAAAGGACCGTAGAGAGAGTGTTTTCTAAGGCATATCAGTACATGATGAACTCCTTGTTTAAATCTGGAGATACAAGAGTTGGAGCCTTGGAAATAGCTCTCTTGATCTCTTCAAATGTAGTTTTCCCTTCATGGCTCCATTTGAAACTTGCTTGAGCCTTCATCATGGAGGTGATGTGCTTTTTCAGTTCATCAAAATTAGGGACAAAGTGGCGAAGAATTTTTACCTTCCCAAAGAATGAGTGCACTCCTTTCTTGCTTGTGGGAAGAGATAGTTCTTGAATGTCTCTTACCCTCTCAAGGTCAATATGTACTCCATGTTTGTTCACAAAGTGCCCCATAAACTTGCCTTTTGTGACTCCAAAGATGCATTTCTTAGGATTCAATGATATTCCTTGTTTCCTACACCTTGCAAGAAATTTCTCCAAATGACAGATGTGCTCCTCCCTTTTTCTTGCAAATATTGTGAGTTCATCAAGTTATATGACAATGCAATGCTTCAGGTCTTTGAAAGCCAGGTCCATTGCTCTTTGGAATGTGGCTCCTGCATTGAATAGGCCTAAAGGATTTTACTATAGGAAAAATTTCCCCAAGGGGTTGTGAATTTTGTTTTGTTACAATCTTCCTCTGCCACTTTGATTTATTTGTACCCTGAAAACCCATCAAGTAGAGAGAGCATCTCAGATCCAATGACTTCTTGCAAAATGTTAGTTTTCCTTGAGTGAGGCTTGATTCAAATTTTGGAAGTCAACACATATCCTTATCTCAACATTCTTCTTTCTTACTGGCACAATGTTAGCCACCCATGTTGAGTGGTGAATTGGAAAAATGATTCTGGCATTTAGCATATTGGTTACTTCTTCCTTGATGATGTCAACAATCTTTGGGTTGTAGGGCCTTTGCTTCTACCTAAAGGGCTTAGCACCTTGATTGAAAGGAATGGAATGGTGCATTTCCTTTGGTTGGAAAGATTTGAGTTCCTTATATGAGTAAGCCAAAACATCACGGTAATTTTTGAGCAGAGAAAAAAACCTTCTCTTCTCTTTAGGTGAGCAGCATTTTGAAATTTTGACCATTCTTGGATCTTCTAGAGTACCAATGTTTTCTTTATCAAAATCAGATGGACACCGAGAAGATAGCTTTTCCTTCTCCTGAATGAATCTGTCATGTTTTTCAAACAGATCTTCCAAAGAGACTAAGCCTTTGGGAATTTTGTTACCTTTCAATTTGATCATGCCCTCATCATCAACTTCTTCAATTCCATCAGTTTATTCTTCAGTAATAGCTTCCCTATGAGGATTGGCACTTCCTTCAAAGAAGAGATTATTGAAATTGTATATTTTTCTCTAAGAAGGCCAAAATTTGATTGTCATCATTGAATATATGCCAATGATTTGCATTGTTAGGTACACTAGGTCTGAATACCATCTCAATGGTTACTTTATCTTTGCCAAAAGAAGATGAGGTGTCAATAAGAAGGCTAAAACTGCAAGAGAATCAGCCCTTTCATTTTGTTTCCTTGGAATGGCTTCCATAGAGAATGCATGAAATAATTCAATGCAATCCAACCCTATTTCTTTAGTGTCTGAGCCTTAGGTTCTTCACTTGATATTGTGGTGAATTTCCTTAGCTATCACCTCTGCATCACAAAGGCATCTCAAATTCTTGATTCCCATGTCCTTTTCCACACACATGCCCAAAAGAAGGGCTTCATATTATGATGTATTGTTTGTGTTATCAAAATGTAGTTTGTAGGAAAAAGGATGCATTTCCTTGGAAGTGGAATAAAAACAACAACCAGCTCCTGAGCTTTCCCTGAATGAATGCCATCAAATTCCATTTTTTAGATCTGATCTCCTTCTTCCCTCATAAGAATTGGAAAGTTTTCGTCCTTTTGCGAATGTGAGAAAGTAGTTTCCTAATTTAGAGTCTTGAAGAAGGATGTTGACTTTTGGATCTTCAGACTTCCTCACTATGAATTTCATCTTTCTTATAGGCAACAACCTCTTCATTTCACCTTTGGCTGGGATGGTTACAGATGACCAATCCATTTTAATATCTCCACCTATGTCTCTATAAAATATTATTCTCAAAAGCATGCCAAAAGATGATGGGATGTCTGCCACTAAAATAGTTAGGAGCACCTTCTTGTCAGGGAAGTCAGCCAGAGCTACTTGTACATCCTTTATTCTTCAAATCAGTTGCACTTGTTTAGATTCCATTGAACATCAAGTTCCATTTACTTGGGTTAGGGTTAGGCCAAGGGAATTTACAACTTTGAGTGGCAATTACATTATAGAAGCTCTAGAATAAATGATACAATTGTTTAACTCAAATCCATTTATGAGGAGAGACAAATAGAAAGGATCAACCCCTAGTTATTTGGAAGCATTGAGATCTAATATGTTTTGATATGGAGGTGTGGATGGTGTTGGGATAAGTCCTTTAGAAATGGGACTTGCGGATATAAGGATACACCCCCAGACTGTATTAATGAATCTATCCAATTGGGCAGGGTGTGTTTATAGGTACTCTATCTCTGAGAGTTGGAATTTGGTTTTACTTACATGTTCCACAAAGTCAAATGGAGCAATGCTAGGTGAGGAGGAAGTTCCTAAAGTGGGGAGGGATTTACATGGTAAAGGATTGTAGGAAACTTAAATGATTTGGATTGTAGATTATATCCCAAAGGTGAAGTAGTCAGTTTAGCAGAAGGTGAAGGTGTAGTCCTTGATTGAAATTTGGGTTATTTTAACAGAGACTCCAATGGAAGGGGAAGTTCTCTTAACCATTTGAGAATAGAAGAAGGAACAAAATACTTACTTGGTATAATAGCATGGTCTTTGGCGAAAACCAAGTTTGGTTTTTCTTTCGTAGAGTCCATGGAGGGTGGTAATGGAGAACCTTTATGATGACTCTCTTTTGTGTGAACTCTGAAGTGGTATATTCTTTGGTATTCTTCTCCTTTGCAACCACTGAGGATGGAGTGTTTTTCTGGATGGTGTCTGGTGAAAAACAAAACATGAGAACTTGGGGATTACATCATAATCTTCTTCTTCATCATCAAATAAACTTCAAATAGAATTGTGAATATCAACTACTTCAACTTCTAGGTAGCTTTCAGTAAGTCTTCTTTCATTTTCTACTGCAGGTTCATCAAACTTCAGCTTGCCTCCCTTATCTCTCTTGGTATCAACAGGTTTAGCATTGATTGTGTGCTTCTAGAACAAGTTGACGAGGATGGTTGGGTACATCTTTTCACTATAAGGAATGTTTGGTCTTCTTGGAGCATTTCTAATTGTTGGATTGTGACAGTTTATTCTTCAAGGCAACCAGATTCATTGAAATTTTTTGGACATTGGTTATTTGAACTGAACTGAACTTTGACCATGTTTCTTTCATTTGGGCCCTTCACATTCCAGAAAGGATTAGATCATCATCAGTCTCAATTGCAAAGTATTGAGCTTCCCTCAATGTTATTGGTTGGGCTATTTTGAGGAAGAAACCAACTTTTGATTGCAAGGCACTGATGAAGAACCTATTCAAATTGGTTTTAGGAGGAACTACATCTTCAGGGATTCTTCTTTTCAATCTAATCAAACCTTACTACAAAATCTCTCATGGACTCAGAGACTTCTTTCTTCATCTAAACCAATTGAACCAGAAGATCTTGGAAATCTTCAGTGCTCTTGAACCTATATTCAAATGCACTTCTTATGTCATCCCAATCAGTGATCGATCTTGGGGGAAGCATGTAAACACCATTTAGTAGCTTTCTCTTGGAGTGACTCCATAAAATGTATAACTAACACATCTTCATATTCAACCCCCAACACACCACAAGTAGTGATGAATGTTGCTACATGTTCTTCAGGGAGTTAAGATTCCATCTCCTTTAAAATTTGGGAAAATTATTTCTTGAGCCTTTGGCCGATCATGGAGTAGTTGTGGGAGAGCAAGTGGACCAGTGTTTCTTCCCCATGGCACATTTTGTCTACATGCTTCACGTTCATTATCACCCATTTATTTCTGGTTTCTAGCTCTTGGAGCAGCTATGGCTAGGTGCTTCTTTTCCTCTACCTTTACTTAAGAGTCTTTCAATCTCCTCAGTTGAGCCCAATCACTCTCTCTTTCAAATTGAAGTATTACCTCTTCCTCTATATCTCAAGCTCGTCAAAAGTAGGATGAAAAATCCTCCTATCTCAACTAATCAGGTTTATACCTCTGTCGCCATCTTGAAAATAGTGTATGCTCTCTAAGGTGCCAAGATTTGTGTTTGCCTGCTCCAACCAAGGACAAGTTCTTATTCTTCGTCTAGAATTCTTGTGGCAATGAAGTAATGATTTACAAGTACTATATTGATGCAAATAGCCTCCCTTTAGGTTCTTGAGAATGAATCCTTCTTGAATGTGAAAGAGAAGGTTAGGTCTTCAATATAAGGGTTTTGCAAGATTAGCCAGATTGTAGACTGTGGATCACAAGAAACTTCAAAATGTCAAACAAACTTAATGATATATTAGGACCCTTGTGGTCAGTGCTAGGGGGCAGTGCTGCAAAATATGCCCCATGGTGGGTGCCAAAGAACTGTTGGACTTGGAAATTTCTTGGGGAAATTTTTTTGATTTCCTCACAACAATGTGGGATCTAATCCCTCTACTGTTAATGGCGCATCTTCCAATTATACAGTAAAACAAGTGGATTCAATGTGGTTCTTTCAACCAGAGAGCCCATAGGGGCACTCACACTAACCCATATGGAAAATCCTGTAATTCTGCTAAGACAGAAATTGGGTTGAGAGTGGGATTAAAGGGTCAGTGGAAAGAATACAAGGAGATAAAATGATGAAGTAGTAGAACATCAGAGTGCCTACATACAGTGATCGGAAAGTTCATCCAATGCATTTAATGGAAGAAGAACAAATTTGTAAACCCGCAGCTACAGGACCAATAAAACACATGGTAAGACAAAGTACCAATTCATGCTCCTCAAAGGGACTTAAAATGTACGGTATCTTCGGATTGAATTAGAAAAAAACTTGTACAATGATGGAAAAAAATAGAAGAATGATTGACTAGTTGTGTTGTCCTCTGTCGCCAAAAACACATTTACAGTCTTGGAATTTCAATTACCAGACCATTACAATGACCTTTCAAAGCCCATGGAAATAGCTAACACAAGGTGGGTACAACTTCCCAAGCATCCAAGTAGAAAGGTTTCAATTGAATATGATATAAGGTCGTATTGCTTGTTTCTTTTATTGTTGTTTTTGTTTTTTTTTTCGGGAAGCCGTTTTTTAAAATTTTTGATTGCATAGAAGACGAAAATAAATGACGAAAGGGAAAATGAGAAATCATCATTATAACATTAGATTGCATATATATACCTTTGAATTTGATACATCAAGTGGCAGTAAGGTGATGTGAGCGGCCGTGGGGAGAATGCCTTTTTGTTTTAAACTTTTGAAGATTTGGGCAATTTTTAACTTTGTTCCCGCTGGCCCATTTTGAATTTTCACATGGAAAGGTGGCGTCTTGATTGGAAAAATGGGGGAGTCGTCGATCAATTTAGAACATTTTAAACGTTTTTGCGAAAAAAAAATAAAAATTCAAAAAATCATAAAAATCCTCCATGGAACCCGTACACGCCCATGGTGACTTGTCAATGCTTGGAAGTGGAGAAACGGCGTGGCATAATTTGATTGGCTGCGGAGGGGTCACATTAATCTTTTATTTAGCCCTGAAGGCTAAAAACTGAAAATCAACACCAAAGGTTCCATTGGCCACTTTGACTAGTCAAAGGGACAGGGCAAATTTCTGCTTGTGGAGCCACAAGTTGATTCATATATTTTAAATTTAAACAAAAAGACTAAAGTTTTTAAGTCGTTCTTCGCCCACGCTTTGCTTTGAATTTGCAACTCCAAAATGAAACACGTGTCAGCATCCAATTGGTTTGCACGTTAAGACATTAGATTTTATCACTAGCTGCTGGTTCGTGGATTTTCATTACCATTACACTTTTGTCCCAAAAAATGGCAAAATGGTAAAGAAATATCCTCCGCCAGCCAGTCCGACTTGGTGCAAAAAATGCAACAGAGGTCTTGCCGAGCCATATCTTGCACCCAAAATACAACGTGTTAGAATACTTAGTTAACTTTTTGGAAAGGGGAGGAAGAAATTTCCCATCTATGAAGCAGGTTCTAAACATCCATTGAGCTTTAGAAAATAACCAAAATCAAAAATAATCCGATTTGACCATTTTCAAAAGAAGGTATCAAACTCAAAAATTGAGTTTAGAATTAGGAAAAACTGAAGGAAAATTTTTTAGGGGACAACAAGTCACACTGACATTTCAGTGAGGATGATCGAGTGTGTTAAAAGAAATATCTTAATTCGTCGTTCGACATATGACCAGATCTCGGCTTATGCACTATTGTCTTGATTGGAAGTATGGTAGAAGAGAATCACTTGTGTTTCTCAGGATGAATATACAAGACAACACTCAAGAAATCTAATGTGATAGATTTTAAACCAATTGTAAAACCTATGGAGAACAAATTACATTTATCGTCATTTAGATCCATTCTCATGAGGGAAGTGCAACTCATCTATCGTAGTTTATTGGGGGGAGTGTCCATTTACCTAACCTTTTACATTAGACAAGATATTAGAACTTGCAGTAAGAAGCTAATATCAAGGTTCATCATGGGTGAACCCAAATTTTTTAAAGTTTGTTGGAAAGTGCAAGGACATGTTAGATATCTCAAAGGATAACGTGGGATCTTGGTCTAGAATACAAGAAACGTAACTTCTTCTTGTCTAGATATTCAGATTCAGATCATGCAAGAAATATTGATGACATAAAATCCACTTCTAGATTATTATTTTTTATGGATCTGGACCAATATCATGGGGGGAGGAAGCAAAGAAACAACACTTTTTCTCATTTCCATAGAATCAAGTATCATTTTGTAGAAGAAGCTATCTATGAAGAAGATTTTGGCTACGTCGATACAAGAAGGGACTTGGAATACCATTGGACAAAATGACCACCCGGTATGTTGACAATGTTGAAAGTGTTCTCAACTGTTCGTAATCTAGTTTTTCTGGAGATAACAAAGAAACATTGGGAACGGACAAGGTTCATTTTATACATGACCTGTGTTGAAAAAAACATCCAGCTTAAATTTTTATAACAGCTCAAAAAAGAGAAGATATCTTAACAAAGGCACTTGCACATGACCAAGTTCGAGTTGTTCAGAGAGTTCATCTCCTCATCCCTTGCGAAAATACATAATTAAGGGGGAATCGTTGGTTAATTCTTATTTACCTAAATATTAATAATGAATTCTTCTTAATGTATTTAGTGCTTATCGGTATATGGTATTATAACCATATTATGGTTTTATAAAACAATATTTATGTTGGGTAATTGTTTTTAAAAAATATTATTTAAATTCATTGTCTTTCCCAGATGTAAGTTGGCATATACTTGTATTTTATTGTTGTGCATTTGCCCACTCCTCTTTTTTTTTGTATCCAGCTATCCAATATGTATAAATATTGTATCTTGCACTATTACCTGGAGTGTGATTGAGTTAATATGTTTTTTAGGCTTCCGTTCCCTATTTTCAATCTACATTCAGACGCAATAATATAATGTGTAGGGGTAACCTTCTAAAAGCATAAGAATCTTCTTAGTTCATTTACATTGATCTAAATAAACATGGTATCACTTAATTGGTTTCATATACCTTTTTAATTGATGTGTAAACCATTTTCTAATAGAGAATTTGTAAGCTCTGAACTCCTATTCTTATCTAAGGGAATTATCTTAAGAAACGATGATTAATGGATTCACATCAACATTCATTACACAATATGACTAGTGGGAGAACAAGATGTGAATAATCCATTGTTTAAATATTACGGTTCATGATCTATCTGTTATTTATACTTAATAATTGATTCGGTTCACATTAAAGTCTTAATGTCATGGCAATTCCTTTTCTCACAACAAATGGTTTAC